>RXON01000158.1:0-244340 GCA_009667805.1 Leptobrachium leishanense
AAGGAAAAGTTAAGCGCGAGTCACTAAAACGTAGTGCCTGACGGCCTACTAACAGATCACCTTGTCCACGGCAGTCCATGAACAAGGTCGTTTGGCGCATGCTAGGTAAACTCTAAGACCCGGGCTGAGACCCAGCGCTAATGCAGTTGTGTACAGGATAGAACATTTTTTTTTTCCCAGTGCAGAGTGCCGGGCCATACCTATCCCCTGCCCTCACAAGCTTGAATATGAACACATACAGTGAATAACCTCACACCCCTGCATTAATAAAATCCTCCAAGGTGGCCGTATCATCCATGTTTTGATGCACACATATATTAAGGCTGATGGGCATTGCATGATAAATGCCACCCAACACCATGTAGAATCATTACCCTGCATT
Organism: Leptobrachium leishanense; assembly: GCA_009667805.1. Taxonomy (NCBI): domain Eukaryota; kingdom Metazoa; phylum Chordata; class Amphibia; order Anura; family Megophryidae; genus Leptobrachium; species Leptobrachium leishanense. The sequence continues at coordinate 383 of RXON01000158.1, forward strand.
TAATAGATCCAAAAGGAAGGCCAGGTGAGCCACAATTAACTTCCCTGCTGCAGCATATAAAGAACACGTTTCAGGGCAAGACTTATGTGTCCCTGTGATGGGGTGTATATAAGGTTCCCTGAGGAAAGGGTTAACTTGACAGGATTGATCAGCCCAGCAACACACACAATGGCTTGATGTTGTGATTGCTGGGGCTTTAAAAGAGACACGCCTATACAGGCACAGGAGGTTCATTTTTGGAGGATCTCCCCTCAGACAGACACAGCTCCTAAAGGCCTGTGATTTGAGGACACAATCTTTTGTTTTGTTACATTGATTGCTGGATAGAAGAGAAAGTTTTTTTTTCTTCTTTTGTTTATTTGGTTGAACCAAGCGGCTGTGCCTGTATACACCTGTGCTACAAGGAATAAAGATTGCTTGATGAAACACTTTCCCTGCTGTGGTGTTCACGTGACCAGGTCCACTCCATTACAGTCCCTTTAAACTTGGTCCACACGGTCACCCTAATAATCACCTGCTTACATACTATGAATATCCCCCAGCATAAAATGTTTAAAATTAGGCAATATATTAGAATTAGGATATATGTGGATAAAGGATACATTTATAATAGAGCTGATTGCAACAGCAACGACAATGCGGACCAGATCCATTGCTATGGTGTATGGGGCCAAGAGAACACCTGTGCTGCATTCCTTTCAATTGCCTGTTAATTTTGGGCGAGGATCTGGTTTTTCAGGTTTTTTTGAGCTAGCACCAGGGTTGAGCAGTAGGTAAAATGTTGCAATTAGCTTCCCTCAAAAAATTCGCGTTGGCACCAAGTGATCTGCTAGCTGCAAAAGCGCTAGAGATCTCTTGCGCTAGCCATGTTAAGTAAAGGACGCGGAAAGTACAGTAAGCTCGCGCTACAAATCACTAATAGCGCCGCTAAGTGATTTTTTTCCCGTTTGTAGAAGGAGGCAAACGATCTGTTGGTCCGGCGCTTGACTCGTTTAACCTGACGCTAACGCAAAACCAATGCCGACGCAAGGGTTAACCCACACCAGGTAATAGTGCCCTAAATAAGTATATATATAAATAAGATTCCAAAACCCCTGATTAATGTGATGCAATGATACCTTGTTATTGTACTAACCTGATACTTAAATTCAATATTTTATTTGCTGCAATTCGGCAGTTTTCGCTGAATGTCTGATTGCTGCTTCAGCGACTCCAAATTTAGCAAATTACAGTGACCATTCGCTAAATAGGGAATTCACTATATTTTTGGCAAAATGAATTCCCCAAAATGTGACGAAAAGCAGAGGATGTAAAGATGACTAGACCCTTTAGATTCTAACTTCCATAATAACCCCTAAAATGCTATAAACCCAGGGAAATACAATAAAAATAATAAACAATGTGGCATTTAGCCACCCCTTAACCCTTAATATGCCATTAATCAAGGTAAAACATGAAATGAATACACTGAGTCATGTAGCCTACCCATTAACCCCTACAATGCCATTAATCAAGGAAAACATATAAAATGTACAGTTAGGGATGAAGCCTACCCATTAACCCTTAATATACAACTAAACCAAGGCAAAAACTAACGTAATACACAATGTAATGTATAGTCTGAACATTAACCTCATCACTGCTGAGCCATTTCAACCCTGTGAAAATGTTTAAGTTTAAGTGCCTGTTGTTATTTAATGTTTTATGACTTTTACTTCAAACTGAATATGGTCATGTTGGGTATCATGGGAAAGGCCAGAATCTGCCCTATCCAACGACACTGAGGCTAGGGTCAGACTGAGGCAGTGCGAACGCGCGTTCTGGCGCACATAATCACGGCCGCACTAGCAGCAGATGCCATGCAATGACGGCCAATATACGACGTACGGTCGCACAAAAGTCCGGCCGCGCAACGCAAGTGGAAAATGAACGCATTTTTTCGAGAACGTTAAACCGCTGGTACTGACGTACAGAGTGCGCTGCGGCCGCATAGCAGCGTGTGTGCGTGATTAGGAGACGTCAGACGCTGCTAGTGTGCGGCCAACATAACGTTCAAACAGCCGGATTTCCCTAGACTTCTTTTTACCCCATCGTCATGAAATACGTCCAGAATTGCGCATCGTCTGACCACTTAAGGCGTATTCCGTGAAAAAATGCGTGCGCACGCATCGACGTACATTTTGACGGTGGCCGCAGAAAATGCGCTCATCTGTCCCTAGCCTAAGATCGTCCATATACGATGCACAGGGACAGAGATATAGCGGTCCGAATAAGTGAAGGAAGCTGGATACTGATTTTTGGTGGGGGGGGCACATGGGGGGGCAAGGAATAACCTAGGGGGGGGCAATTGCCCCCCTTGCCCCCCTGTAGAGTCGCCTATGGCACCGAGAGTTGCCGTACCGGCGCGTACTGGCTCAAAAAAAATCCCTGATCCTATCTATCTTTACATTATCCCTCATGTAAACATTCGTATTGCGTGTTGCGTTTCTCTCCATCAGGTCTATTCACTAAAAGGTGAAACTCTGGAGAACTTTTGGAGAAGTGAAAATTCTAGGTCAAAATAGCTGATTTGGAAAGTGAGATAAATGGGAGAATTTTTCTATTTTGGCCTAGAATTTTCACTTCACCAAAAGTTCTCCAGAGTTTCGCCTTTTTGTGAATAGACCCTTATGTGAGTTATGCGCCATGGGGGATACTGAGAACTATTTGTTCCCAGTGTTCTGCTTTATGTGTCCAGAGGAGGCTGCAGATTGTGTTGCCCCTCAGCATCCTAGTACCATGGACTAAATAGATTTTTTTTTTTTTAAAAGTGTATTTGTAAATGCAAAATCACTTGATACCATGGCTTCTTATCCGGTATTCTTTGCAGAATCATGATTTGAGCCAAGGTGAACGAGTTTCATTGGAATAACTCGTTTGTTTCTGACCAGCTGCAAATTAAAAGCTCCTATACATAATTGACAAAGTGTTAACTTCCATTATCCCGCTGCAACATATGTTCCACAAGCAAGATGTGCGGCTCAGTTGGAATAGCTGCTTAAGCCGTTCTACTTAAAAACTTCAGCTGTTGCCCTTATAGCCCAGTCATCCGCTTAATGGTTCAGATTGAATAGAGCACAAGGTTTGGGAGCAATTGGGAAGTTTAGCTACCCCTATTTTGTAGTGGTTTAAGTTAGATGTAATAAATTAGGGGCTAGATCACAACCAATCCGGTAGGTTATTGACTGGAAACGATAGACATAAGGGATCCAACTGATATCTTAATAGATCCTGCCAATATTACAACCAATGGTTCAAATGTTGCATCAGCTTGTGGTAGATTAACAGCTCCTACGCAGGGCCGTGCTTCCACTAGGCAAGCTAGGCAACCACCTAGGGCCCACTGCCACCTAGGGCACAGCCAGCCCCATCCCGGTTTCCATTATTGTAGAGATTGGCACCAAACGACCATATGCGGTCTCTGTGTACAGTGTGTGTATCGCCCCCCCCTGCAGTGTGTGTGTTGCCCCCCGCACACACAGTGTGTGTGTTCCCCCACATTTCAACAGTTGACAATTTTTTCTGAGGGGGGAGCAAGTAGCTGGTCTTGCCTAGGGCGCAAAATAGTCTAGCATCGGCCCTGCCGAGGAGCATATATTTTCCACCTCCCAGAGCCAGACTGCAATCAGAGGTGATTCAGGTTTACGCCAAAATATCAGAATTACCAGATGTGCTGCATGAAGCAAGCGTATAGCCACAGATTTCAGAAAGGACTCAGGAGCAAAATTCAGGGGCGAAACATGGGGGGGGGGGGTTTAGGACTTCGCACAGGCGGTCATGTGCCAGAACTGATGCAAATTAGGACAGGATGCTATTCACTGCCATTGATGTGAAATATGTATTAATTCACCAGTGTCTGTATATATAATAAATATATCCACTAACATGTGAGCATCAAAAAATGATATGTCCTAACCAGCCTCCCCCCCCCAAATGTATTCTACAAATGAAACTAGAGGTGGGAAAAAAAACTAGTAAAAGGTCAAGATTTTCAAAAGAAGTTACAAGTAAAAAAAAAATCTTAGGTTAATTGATTAAGAAGTGATTTTAAATATGACAATTGAATGCCCCCAAAAGGTTTGACATGCCACAAGGGATGACATTTTAATTATCCAAACCACCTGCCTGACAAAAATAACCCCTCGCCCCACTCTCCTCCCTATTGACAGAGGTGACAGATTTGTGAATTAAACTTTAACGCGGGGCTAGATAAAGGATCTGAATTTTAATGAGAGAACTAAGCTGGAGGGAAAACATCACTGTTTAATTGTGTAAACACCTGTTGTCTTTTATGAATGCCCATTAAGATCTCAAAAGGCAACTGAGTAATTATGACAGCAGCAATATCGCTTGTCATATCTGCTGTGATAACGCACAGGGATCAGTTTGTAACCAGAATTACCACTTATTGTCAAGATGTGATGAGACTCTTTTGGATAAGAACATTTTTTTTCCTAAGGCCCCTATTCAGGGCAGACTGGCTAGTAGGGCACTGTCCAAGGGCCTGGGAGGGGCCTAGATTGGGGCCCCATCAGTCGACCTTGCTGCCCCTGCAGTGCTGTAACGTGCATGGAACGTCATGGGTATTACCTCCCCGGCGCGTAGGACGATCCACGTGTGTCCTGTGTCCCTGCAGTGCTCGCTGCCGATCTGACACCAAGCAGGGGCTGCAGCCACACCGGGCTGACATCTTGGATGTCAGCCCTTGCTGTGGGACTGCCCCCAGGCCGCGGGAGTCATCGTGCATGTGTAAGGTATGTGAAAATCAGGTGAAGTAAATTAATGGCATTTCTATTAAATCACCAGTAGATGGCAGCAGAGTGAAAAGCCTGACTGATGAGCACGTGTTCATCTAAAATGCTTCCCTGAACAGATGGAACCAAAGAGCATGATTGCCATTTCTGGTAGGAAGCAAATAAGCAAAGTACAAATCCTACCAGAACTGAAGTCATGCTTTGTTTGTGTTGCAGGTAAGAGGAAGCATATCCAGTTTTATAAACAGGGCAAAGGTGATTTAATTCCCATCCCTTTAGTTAGATAAGAAACTATACAGATGTCAGTGGATTGTGCTGATGTCATAGGGCACCAGCATACAGGGAATGTGATGACTATAGGATCTCATTTTATTAGATTAGATTGTATTGATTATATTGCACCATTAGCATACTATTATGTAGATTGGTGTCACGTCTTGGCCTTGCCCCCTGCTGGTGGTAGCAGGGATTCCTGTTTATTTTTGTTTTCAGCCTGCAGGCCATCTGTTGGGCTTATTGGCCTGCGGTCACATGACCTGTTCTGCCCTATAAGTACGACCAGGACTCCCCTTGATCCTTGGACCAGGATAGTCTTTCTCGCCTAGTCCCTGTATGCTGGTTTACTTTGATTTGCTGTGTATGACCTCTGGCTCATGTATTTAGGATCCCTCTCTTGTCTGACCCCTCTAGTTTTGATATTCCGTGTATGACCTTTGGCTCTTGTATTTGGATCTCTCTTCTGTCTGTCCCCTGTACTGTACCGTGCTTTGGAATCTGTATGTCTGCATTCATCGTATGTTTGGTTTATGTTTTGTTCGTCATGCAGGCCTAGCCTAGTTAGTATCTCGAGACCACCTTTCAAGGATCTCAGTCAGGGCTTAGGGATCTTTCTAGTTTCTGTTAATATCTTGGTTTGTTCCCTGGAATCTGTATACCTGCATTTATTGTCTGTCTGGTTTATGTTTTATTCATCTTGCAAACCTAGCCTAGGTAGTATTTCGAGACCATCTTTCAAGGATCTCAGTCAGGGCTTAGGGATCTTTCTAGTTTCTGTTAATATCTTGGTTTGTTCCCTGGAAGCTGTATACCTGTCCTTAAGGCTTCATCTCTGCAGATTGGGGGTTCTCCCTCACCCTATAGGGGGCTCCCCGTTACATTATCCTGGTCCCAGAATAGAAGCTGGCAGGTATGTCTCATATGTATGAAGCTATATTGAACTTGGTGCTTGCTATGCTGAAAGAGCTGCAGAGGTTAATGGAGGCTCTGAGCCTATCACCTGCTGCAGCTAACAATGCAGCACCACCCTGCACTACTTGCAAATCCATGTATGAGAAGGAAAGACGCAGGTTGTATGGTCTCTGTTTTTATTGTGCAGATCCAAATCACACTATTGAGCATTGTGTATTAAAACCTGTTAAGCAATGGCAGGGGAACCATATATCCAGGTATCGCTATGGAGGTACTGGTGTGTCCTCCATAGGCATCCAGACTGGCAGAATAGCCACCTCAAATCTGGTGAATCATGGGATCACTATGCCCTCGTCTCCCAGTGAGGTTTCAGTGTCTCCGGTTGGGAATGCTATGCCAGCCATGTCTGTATCCACTAGTACGCTGCCAGCCATGTCTGTATCCACTGGCACGCTGCCAGCCATGTCTGTATTCACTGGCACGCTACCAGCTATGTCTGTATCCACTGGCACGCTGCCAGCCACGTTTGTATCCACTGGCACGCTGCCAGCCATGTCTATATCCACTGGAACACTGCCAGCCAGGTCTATATCCACTGGCACGCTGCCAGCTATGCCTGTTCCCACTGGCAATGAAATGCCAGCCATGTCTGTATCTACTGACACGATGCCAGTCATGTCTGCTTCCCCTGGCACGATGCCAGCCATGTCTGCTTCCCCTGGCACGATGCCAGCCATGTCTGTATCCACTGGCACGATGCCAGCCATGTCTGTATCCACTGGCTTGCTGCCAGCCATGTCTGTATCCACTGGCACGCTGCCAGCCATGCCTGTTTCCACTGGCAATGAAATGCCAGCCATGTCTGTATCTATGGGCACGATGCCAGCCATGTCTGTATCTACTGGCACGCTGCCAGCCATGCCTGTTCCCACTGGCAATGAAATGCCAGCCATATCTGTATCTATTGGCACGATGCCAGCCATGTCTGTATCTACTGGCACGATGCCAGCCATGTCTGTATCTACTGGCATGATGCCAGCCATGTCTGTATCCACTGGCACGCTGCCAGCCATGCCTGTTCTCACTGGTAATGAAAAGCCAGCCATGCCTGTTCCCACTGGCAATGAAATGCCAGCCATGTCTGTATCCACTGGCACGCTGCCAGCCATGTCTGTATCTACTGGTACAATGCCAGCCATGTCTGTATCTACTGGCACGATGCCAGCCATGTCTGTATCCACCGGCACGATGCCAGCCATGTCTGTATCCACTGGCATGATGCCAGCCATGTCTGTATCCACTGGCACGCTGCCAGCCATGCCTGTTCTCACTGGTAATGAAAAGCCAGCCATGCCTGTTCCCACTGGCAATGAGATGCCAGCCATGTCTGTATCTACTGGCACGAAGCCAGCCATGTCTGTATCCACTGGCACGCTGCCAGCCATGCCTGTTCTCACTGGTAATGAAAAGCCAGCCATGCCTGTTCCCACTGGCAATGAAATGCCAGCCATGTCTGTATCCACTGGCACGCTGCCAGCCATGCCTGTTCTTACTGGTAATGAAAAGCCAGCCATGCCTGTTCCCACTGGCAATGAGATGCCAGCCATGTCTGTATCTATTGGCACGATGCCAGCCATGTCTGTATCTACTGGCACGATGCCAGCCATGTCTGTATCTACTGGCACAAAGCCAGTCATGTCTGTATCCACGGCACGATGCCAGCCATGCCTGTTCTTACTGGTAATGAAAAGCCAGCCATGCCTGTTCCCACTGGCAATGAGATGCCAGCCATGTCTGTATCTATTGGCACGATGCCAGCCATGTCTGTATCTACTGGCACGCTGCCAGCCATGCCTGTTCTCACTGGTAATGAAAAGCCAGCCATGCCTGTTCCCACTGGCAATGAAATGCCAGCCATGTCTGTTTCTACTGGCACGAAGCCAGCCATGTCGGTATCCACTGGCACGCTGCCAGCCATGCCTGTTATCACTGGTAATGAAAAGCCAGCCATGCCTGTTCCCACTGGCGGTGAAATGCCAGCCATGTCTGTATCCACTGGCACGCTGCCAGCCATGCCTGTTCTTACTGGTAATGAAATGCCAACCATGTCTATAGCTACTGGCACGAAGCCAGCCATGTCTGTTCCCACTGGCAATGAAAAGCCAGCCATGTCCACTTCCCCTGGCAAAAAGCCAGCCATGTCTGTATCTACTGGCATGAAGCCAGCCATGTCTGTATCTATTGGCACGAAGCCAGCTATGTCTGTATCCACTGGCACGCTGCCAGCCATGCCTGTTCTTACTGGTAATGAAATGCCAGCCATGTCTGTAGCTACTGGCACGAAGCCAGCCATGTCTGTTCCCACTGGCAATGAAAAGCCAGCCATGTCCGCTTCCCCTGGCAAAAAGCCAGCCATGTCTGTATCTACTGGCATGAAGCCAGCCATGTCTGTATCTACTGGCATGAAGCCAGCCATGTCTGTATCTACTGGCATGAAGCCAGCCATGTCTGTATCTACTGGCATGAAGCCAGCCATGTCTGTATCTACTGGCATGAAGCCAGCCATGTCTGTATCTACTGGCACGCTGCCAGTCATGCCTGTTCTCACTGGTAATGAAAAGCCAGCCATGCCTGTTCCCACTGGCAATGAAGTGCCAGCCATGTCTGTATCTACTGGCATGAAGCCAGCCATGTCTGTTCCCACTGGCAATGAAAAGCCAGCCATGTCCGCTTCCCCTGGCAAAAAGCCAGCCATGTCTGTATCTACTGGCATGAAGCCAGCCATGTCTGTATCTACTGGCATGAAGCCAGCCATGTCTGTATCTACTGGCATGAAGCCAGCCATGTCTGTATCTACTGGCACGCTGCCAGTCATGCCTGTTCTCACTGGTAATGAAAAGCCAGCCATGCCTGTTCCCACTGGCAATGAAGTGCCAGCCATGTCTGTATCCACTGGCACGAAGCCAGCCATGTCTGTATCCACTGGCACGAAGCCAGCCATGTCTGTATCCACTGGCACAAAGCCAGCCATGTCTGCTTCCCCTGGCACGAAGCCAGCCATGTCTGTATCCACTGGCACGAAGCCAGCCATGTCTGCTTCCTCTGGCACGAAGCCAGCCATGTCTGTATCCACTGGCACGAAGCCAGCCATGTCTGTATCCACTGGCACGAAGCCAGCCATGTCTGTATCCACTGGCACGAAGCCAGCCATGTCTGCTTCCCCTGGCACGAAGCCAGCCATGTCTGTTCCCACTGGCAATGAAAAGCCAGCCATGTCCGCTTCCCCTGGCATGAAGCCAGCCATGTCTGCTTCCCCTGGCACGAAGCCAGCCATGTCTGCTCCCCTGGCACGAAGCCAGCCATGTCTGCTTCCCCTGGCACGAAGCCAGCCATGTCTACTTCCCCTGGCACGAAGCCAGCCATGTCGGTACTGACAATATGTCATTCGTGATGCCTGAGGCTGGTACCTTGCCAGTGGTGTCCGGGACAAGCTGTACGTCAGCAATGACAGCTGTACCCAGGTTAGACGAGACAGCTGTGACCACGTTTTGTTATGAGGCCGATGTGCCTGGATTGGCACATGAGACCACTGTGCCCTTGCCCCACAGTGAGTCCAGTGTTGTCCCCACCATTGTCAAGCCTTGTGAGGTGGTCACAAAGTCTATGTCTTGCTCTAAGAGAAGACAAGAAAAGGTGATCAACCCTAGCCAATCTGGTTCTGAAACTGCCACACTTTGTTCTGGTTCCATTGATACTACACCCTCTAAGTCCGAGGTTGCCTTACTCCGCACAGTAATCAGGGAAATTCAGCAAGCTGGTGTTTAAAGGGTATTGAGATCCCTAAATCACATTGTGTTCCCACGGAATATATACGGACGCCTTCTGGCTTTTGGATGCGTGAGAGGCACTGGGTAGTGCTCCAGAGACACCCTGACATTCTGAAAGGGCTGTTGGAAGACTCTGATTCAGATGATCCACAATATACTCCTCCTGGGGAGAGGTGTAAGATTGTTGTGGCGCCAACTGTATCATGTCCTGGTGATGTCCCATATCCGAGAGTGTACCAGTCATGCACACACCCTGTACTGTATCGGTCGGGGCCACGTTTAATGGCAAGGTCATTGTCTCTGGGGTAGACAGTAAGTCCACTGTGTCTAGTGGTTCCACTGTGGGTTGTAATATACAATCTCGGGGCACGACTACCGTCACTGGATCTGGCAGTACCTCTAATACCTCTATGTACCATGGTGTGGACGGAACTCCTAGATCACGGTCCAGGAGACGCAAGAGGACTAACCATAAACAACCTGGGACTGATGATTCACTCCGTTCAAGGTCCAAGGTACTCATGCCGTCGGACCCTCGGGTACGAGACCCTAGCCCGGTTGCCGAGGGTTGTGTACGGGCCTCTAATGGTGCAGTGATCTGCAGAGAGGACCTGGAGGTTTACGAAAGAGCTTTGCTTGCTCAGGCACATGCTGACTACTCTGAGTCTGAGTGGGATTCCAATGGGTACTGGTGACTGGTCTTGTCCGTTTTCATGCCATCCATGTTTTCTTTCTTTGGGTGCCCAGGAGGTCACCCGTAAGGGAGGGGGTTATGTCACGTCTTGGCCTTGCCCCCTGCTGGTGGTAGCAGGATTCCTGTTTATTTTTGTTTTCAGCCTGCAGGCCATCTGTTGGGCTTATTGGCCTGCGGTCACATGACCTGTTCTGCCCTATAAGTACGACCAGGACTCCCCTTGATCCTTGGACCAGGATAGTCTTTCTTGCCTAGTCCCTGTATGCTGGTTTACTTTGATTTGCTGTGTATGACCTCTGGCTCATGTATTTAGGATCCCTCTCTTGTCTGACCCCTCTAGTTTTGATTATTCCGTGTATGACCTTTGGCTCTTGTATTTGGATCTCTCTTCTGTCTGTCCCCTGTACTGTACCGTGCTTTGGAATCTGTATGTCTGCATTCATCGTATGTTTGGTTTATGTTTTGTTCGTCATGCAGGCCTAGCCTAGTTAGTATCTCGAGAACCACCTTTCAAGGATCTCAGTCAGGGCTTAGGGATCTTTCTAGTTTCTGTTAATATCTTGGTTTGTTCCCTGGAATCTGTATACCTGCATTTATTGTATGTCTGGTTTATGTTTATTTCATCTTGCAAACCTAGCCTAGGTAGTATTTCGAGACCATCTTTCAAGGATCTCAGTCAGGGCTTAGGGATCTTTCTAGTTTCTGTTAATATCTTGGTTTGTTCCCTGGAAGCTGTATACCTGTCCTTAAGGCTTCATCTCTGCAGATTGGGGGTTCTCCCTCACCCTATAGGGGGCTCCCCGTTACAATTGGGTAATCACAAATCTGTACATGTTTAATTGTTTATTATTTTCTATAAGAACGTTAGTCCTGCATAGGTGAATGTTACTATTATATATCTAAATGTGTATTAATTTATAAGCAAGTATTCAAAGTATCAAAGTACATCCTACCAGAACTGAAGTCATGCTTTATGTGTCATTGTAGAAAACATTTAAATAAAAGCACTTCTGGTTTCACCCATCCCGCTCCCTTCGCACATTGGAATTATTGACCATACTTTCATCATATGTGCAACACATGCGCACGATATGGTCACAAACTTCAATTTCCACCTGATGGTCAGGGAAATCCCATTATGGGAGACGCAGGGGTAATTTAGACCCTGTATCTCCGGACCTGTGTGTCCTATAAGGACGTTTCAGGTGTCATTGGAAAGGAGAGAGTCTTGAAAAAAGTCCTTTGTGAGACTGAAGCGTCGATTTTGTACTACCACAATAAAAAATATATAGTTAAAAGACTCCAGGATTGCATGCTGTCTTGATGAGCTGTATTTTATATATTATGTAATAACAACTATTAATGTTATTATTAATAATAGTAATAAGGGGAATAGTCAAACTCACCACAGTATTCCTGGCAAATTCCATTTTGAAAGGCTTCATAGGGGGGTTTGCGAAGCAGCCGTGCCCATGTTGAGCTGAGAGGCAGCCATGCCCATGTTGAGCTGCGAGGCAGCTGTGCCCATGTTGTGCTGCGAGGCAGCTGTACCCATGTTGAGCTGCGAGGCAGCTGTACCCCCTTTGTCGAGCTGCGAAGTAGCTGTGCCCTCTAGATCGAGCTGTGAGGCAGCTATGCTTTCTAAGTCGAGTCACAAGACCACTGTGCCCATGTCTGACAGTGGATCCAATGATGCCCAGCCCAGAGGTAAGGCAAACGTAGACAAGCATATGGTAGTGCTGGTAGTGCCTCCGCCAATCACATGTCCCATGGTATAGCCATCCCTTCCAGGTCTCGATCGAAGAGGAGACGTAAAAGGGTGACCAGCTCTAGTCCAGCTGGGTCCGAGGATGCCACGCTCCGCGCTGGGTCCGAGGATGCCACGCTCCACTCTGGGTCTGAGGATGCCACACTCCGCTCTGGGTCCGAGGATGCCACGCACTGCTCTGGGCCCGAGGATGCCTCTCTCTGTTCTGTGCCCGATGAGGCCATGCTCCGTTCTTGTTTTGAGTAGATCCAGCAATCGGGTAGTCTGACCAGTACTAAGATCCCCATATCAAGCCCTGTGCCCAAGGGATATGCACGCATGCCTTCTGGGTTCTTGGTCCGTGAGATGCACTTGGCTGTGCTCCAGAGACACCCCAATATCTGGAGGTGGATCAAGGAGGATTTTCACTCCGATGAACGTCTGTACGGTTCTGATGGGGACCTGTTATGACTGATATTCATGTCCTGGTTTCCTGGGTCTTGTTTCTTGTTGTGGGTGCCCAGTGGTCACCCATTGTGGAGGGGTAATGTCACGTTTCGTCATTCCAGCCCTGTCCCCCTGCCCTCTGTATTCATGTATAATCATGTGCTGACATTACCCCAGGCTGCTAGTCCTAGGTTGCAGTTTAGGGGTTAATTGCTTCCTGTCGTCTGCAGCTCACCTGTTGGTCCTTGTGTGCTTATCTCCTCCCTATTTAGAGCAGTGAGCCCATAACCCATTGCTCTGTCATTGTTCCAGTCTGCCTGTATATCCAGTCTGTGTTCTAGAGCTCCCTGCTGTTATTTCCAGTCCTTGTTGGTATTTTCCTGCTTATTTCATTTATTTGGTTTTGTCTCCTTGTCTGTCTGCTGTTTCCTCAAGTATTTTGTTTTCTGGTTCATGTCTAGTTATTCCTGTGTATTCAGTTCTAGTATTTCTCCCTTGCTGTGTTTTGGTTTTCTGTTTCTGTTATATGTTTGACTGATTCCCTGGTTGTGAAGGAAAGGGGGGTTTGTGAGGGTCCTGAGAACGAGCAACAGCACTAGTGGCCTGCTCTACAGTGGGTGCCCGCTCAGGTCTCACAAGGTTTTAGCTTGCTTGTGCCATTACAGGGATGAATGCTCCATATGCAAATCAGCCTGCTCTCACCCAAAGAGGGTGGCCAGTACTGATTGCCAAGAACGTCATCGCTATATGAGAGGTGCAGCAACCCCCGATGATCGTTTCGGCTTTGTTAGGCCTCGTCAGGAGGGTATAGCTGACACCACTCTAGGCATATCAAGCAAGGGGAAACAAATTAAACTCTTGTGGGCGCTGCTCGCTATTTAGAAATATATAGAAATTTATATTGCATATGCCAGTATCTATTCTAGTGGATGGTACATAGTATGCATAGATGTTTGCAATATAAAAATGGATTGGCACACAGAGATACAATTACATATATAGAGTGTATGCTCCTATAGAGATGTCAACCAGATAAAAAGTCCTTATTCTATTGATGAAAGTCCTTCAAATGTAATGCACACAGGTATAGCCAAAATGGGACCTTTATAATTAGTGTCTCTGTTCCAGGCTGTCTGGTCTGGTGATGGATATCAGTTCCTTATCACGGTGGATAAAAAGCCTATCTTTCAAAGATAAAAGCGGGACACGGATACGAAAAATAGTGCGTTCAGATACACAATAGATCAAATAAGTGAATGGAATCGCACTTACGTGGTCAGGAGCTAGAATTAGTTATAGCTCAATTTACGTGCGTTGTTAGCCCATAAAGGTGGCCAAACATCCCTTCTCCTCCTTTCTCCTCTTAGACTGCTTGGCTCAGGATTCCTGTTCGCCTCCTCTCACACAGGTCTCCAGGTGCTGCTCATTATGGATGATAGGGGACGCAGTGTAAATTAAAAGGGATTTTATTTTAAAATTTGGACATACCATACAGTAATAAAAACAAACAGATAAAGGGTCCTACAGGACGCGTTTCGCCAGTCGCAATGCTGGCCTCTTCAGCTGAGGTAGCTGCACCTCTCGTGCAGGGATGACGTCCTTGGCAATCAGTACTGGCCACCCTCTTTGGGCGAGAGCAGGCTGATTTGCATATGGAGCATTCATCCCTGTAATGGCACAAGCAAGCTAAAACCTTGTGAGACCTGAGCGGGCACCCACCGTAGAGCAGGCCACTAGTGCTGTTGCTCATTCTCAGGACCCTCAGAAACCCCCTGATTCCCTGGTTGTTATTTATATATTCTGCCTCTCCTGCATTTTCCCAGACTCTGCACAGTGGTACGTTTTTATTTCTTCTATAGTATAGATCCGGCTATCTTAAAAGACCAGTTTTTCAGACTAGGGCTGCTGTGTTATTGTGCAGAGGTCTCTGGTCCAGATTGTGTTTCTCAGTGTTGTGCTGTATCGGTTGTCTGCATATTGGGGATTTCCTATGAACCAGGGTGTCACGTTCGCGGTAGCGCTCACCCCCTGATAACTGTGGTGTGGATTCTTTTGGACAGACCTCTGTACTTTTCGACTTGTAAGCAGTCAGGACTGCTAGCCCTAGCACCCCCAACCAGAGAGGTCAGACACAACAACACTAAGTACCACTCAGTAGCAAATGATTTTGAGACCAAGTGTCTAACTATACAGATGTGAGAACAGTGATTTGGCAGAAGTTCGAGAAATATGTTTATACACCAGGGATTAACAGAAGCGTGGCCAAATATATAATCTGAGTCGTCAACAGAGTGGGTAGTCATACAGGCAGGTTTGGCAACAAAGGGGTAGTTGTACAGGCAAGGTTGGCAACAGAGAAGACACGCATATACTCTGTGTCGGCAAGACAGATCGAGGGGTTGATAGATTCAGCACTCTGCAGGGCAGGCCTACAATCGGAGACTGCGTGATATATATTGCACATACACTCAGTCAGCAAGGCAGATCGAGGGGTTGATAGATTAAGCACTCTGCAGAGCAGGCCTACAATCGAAGACTGCGTGATATATATTGCACATACACTCAGTGTCAGCAGAGAGCACAATGAATATACAGAAGGAGTCAGAGAGAGAATAGTCATGAAGGCAATCCAAGTCAAACACAAGCAGGGTCCTCATACAAACAATATCGGCAAGAGAGTACAGCAATCAGTGAAACACAGAGTGGATACACCAGGCGATGTGGGACTAACTCCACGTCAGGGCGACGAGCTGATTCACGCGCCCTGCATTTAAGGTCGGCGGCTCAGCGTCACCACGCCATGCCCCGCCCCTCCAGACGCCGTGCGATCAACTGGAACTCCTGGCACCCGGCCAGCCAGCGATGCCGCCGGGTGTCCAGACCACCCAGGAAGTGCCGCAGGGGCCGAGGATGTGACACAGGGCCTCCCCTTGGCGTGTGCCAGGTGCCCCCTTTGTGACATTTGTGACAGAGCACCTCTTCAATATATTTAATAAATAAGGTTTCTTCATCCTTGGAAGGACAAGGTCAAAGAATACGGCTCCTCCACAGTTCAATGTCCTCAGGTAACCTCTGGTTGTAAGATATGTACCCAGGTCATTCTCCTTCCTGGGTAAAATTGTCCTCCTGATCAAACCAATGCAGGGTTGTGACGGAAACCCCTCTCTTCCACCTGTCCTGGCTCTCCAGACACCCTTACCAATCAGCCCGGCCGCTGAGTTGCTCGGAACTCAGTGCCTCGTGCAGCCTGATTGGTAGCTCCAGACCTGCTTGGTCTGATCCTCTGCCTCTTAGAATTTCCAGAAGGCTGCTCTGTGCCTTCTGGGGGTGATTGTGGGTACCCTGAATGAGACACCAGACAGGCTGTATGTTCAAGCCGGAATCTGAGACTTTTATTGAAGAACGCCACTATTTATGCTGAGGTCGAACAGTTATAATTTGCATACCAACCGATGAACATTGACCTACTAAAACTCTAATTACATTATGTCAGATATTTACAGTAAACATTCCTTAGCCTTCATATCACACATCATTTACATAATCTATTGTTCCAATAGATCAGATTATTTGCAGTCAAACACTGTCCCAGACTCATGACTCTCTAACCAGATAACAAAGAGAAAGCCCTGTTGCATAATCACACATTACTCAAACTTGTTTACGTTCTACACAAAAGGTCTGCACCTTCAAAACACATCTCTAAATTCACTTTTACATTCAGTAATAAAAGTACATTTAAAACTAAAGCTAAGCAATTTACAATATATTTAAAACCACACCACACAACATAAATGGACATAAAGTCTTTCCCAAAGCAAATGTCTGTGTCTGTTGGGGTTTTTGCCAGGAAAATGAAAGTCTTGGGGTTCGAAGCGGGGAGCACTACATCAGTTCCATGACAAGGGTACTGTAACCCTCATTCCCCTCCAAGTGCCCATGGACAGCTTCTTCCTCCATCCATAGGATCCAGCTGCCAACATCATAAGATACAGGTCCTTTTGCTCTGTGTTCAAGTTTCATCATCTGGATTTGAAACGTCTGTTCTATCTACATCATTCGAGTTTGATGGGCCAGTTCTCTCTCCTCTCTCTCTGTAGTTTGGAGACTTCTGCCATCACCTCTGTGATAATAGCATGGCTAGGATTCGGACCATATCTTTGCAAACGCTCTCTCACTCTCTTAGTAAAGTCGCTCTCCATTTATGTATGGTCTCCAGGCAATCCTTTGTTTTCAGTTCTTAGTCCTTGATGTATCTGTGCTGCAGTTTCGAGAAGGGACATCCCACAGCACGACACCAGATTGTAACAGCAACTGGGTGTCATGGCCCTTGCCAACGGCGATGACGTAAGAAACCTAGTTAAGGTGCTATTTCCCCTTTTCTATGTTGACTTCGGACTAGATTTTTACCTGTGCCTGGTTTGGTGTCCCAGGAATCCACACCAGGTCTCCCCTCTCCTCTCCAGCCTCAGGTGTGGGCTGGATTATCTTTAAAACCATACCACACCCTCAGGCAGTGGCGGAAGTACCAGGGTCGTAGCGGTTGCACTTGCGACTGGGCCCTGGCATTCCGTCAGTGTAGGGGGGCCCAGGCAGCTGGCGTTCGAAGGGAGAAGAATGGCCGCAGAGCAAGGTGAGAGCTGGGGGCAAATACATCCATGAGCTGGGGGTAAATACATCCATGAGCTGGGGGAAAATATATCCATGAGCTGGAGGCAAATACATCCATGAGCTGGGGGCAAATATATCCATGTGTGAGCTGCTGGGGAAAATACATCCATGAGCTGGGGCAAATATATCCATGTGAGCTGGGGGCAAATATATCCATGAGCTGGAGGCAAATACATCCATGAGCTGGGGACAATATATCCATGAGCTGGGGGCAAATACATTCATGAGCTGGGGGCAATATATCCATGTGTGAGCTGCGGGGAAATATACCCATGTGAGCTGGGGCAATATATACCCATGTGTGAGCTGGGGCAATATATATCCATGTGTGAGCTGGGGCAAAATACCCATATGAGCTGGGGGCAATATATCCATGTGTGAGCTGGGGCAATATATATCCATGTGTGAGCTGGGGCAATATATATCCATGTGTGAGCTGGGACAATATATATCCATGTGTGAGCTGGGGGCAATATATCCATGTGAGCTGGGGCAAATATATCCATGTGTGAGCTGGGGCAATATATCCATGTGTGAGCTGGGGGAAAATATATCCATGTGAGTTGGGGCAAATATATCCATGTGAGCTGGGGTCAATAAATCCACGAGAGCTGGGGGCAATATATATATCCATATGAGCTGGAGGCAATACTATCTTTTTTATATTGCAGGGAAAAAAGTAAGACTATAGATCTTTTTTGGGGGGTAGGGGGGCCCTTCATGGATTCTTGCACCGAGGCCTTCAGGTTTCTAGTTACGCCACTGCCCTCAGGTCTTTGCTTCTGCTTCGAAGTCATTCATTGCATCCTGACTAGCGTGCTCAGCACATCTCCTGTCTGGACTCCCACCATGTCCCTCCATTGTTCTGGACTCTCACCATGACAATCCATTGTTCTGGGCTCCCACTGTTACCCTCCCTTGTTGTTCCAGTATAACCATGTATATGGACATTGCCCACCTCTCTGCCAGCTGCCTGTCAAGACCAATACATGAACTTTGACCAGTCTACTGGATTTGCCCCTTTCTGATACCACGTCTGGATATTTTATTTAAACCTTTGCCCTCTTTGGGCTCTTTTACATTCTTCGCGTAAACGTTAATGTGTGCGCAAAAACGCATTAAAGCGAGGGGCAAAATCCTTCGCACTGAACGTCATATTACAATGTCCGTGCAAAAAATGTGCGTTAACGTCTACTGCGGGTGAACCTGTGCGAACACTGGGCGAGTGTACTGTCCTGCGCGCGACCTATACTTAACATTGTGAGCGCAAATGCATTTGTGCGCTGGTACGCGGATGGTATTACAATCTATGCGCAAACTTTAACGCACAGCATTTGGGTGCATAATTTTAACGTCTTTGAAAAGCTGGTGGTAACGGCAAATCTGAACGTCCTGGCCGAACCCAAATACACCAGCCCGAAAAAAAAATACAGCACAGTATAGTTACACATTCCACACATACCCAGCATATATGCGCAGATTGACTTTGACAGGCGCAAAAACTTAACGGGAGACAATTGTGGTTCTTAATTCTGATTGGCTGAATCGCGTGAAAAAACAGTCCGCACACTGATTTCTGCACGCAACATTGCTGCGCGTGCGTTTTTGCGCGTCTGTTTAATGAATGTTATTTTTTGACAGATGAAAAAATGCGCGAGGATTGTAATACCAGCGTTGTTTTACGCGCGTTAACATTTAACCCTGCGCGCAAAAATTCACGCGTTCTGCGTGCGTTTTTGCGTGAAGAGTGTTATAGAGCTCTTTGTCTCCTGGTCCTCCACCCTCCTCCTTGTTTTATTTCAGTAAGTGTGTTCTTTTAGTTTATTAATGTGTGGGATTTATTAACCTCCCTGGTGGTATTCCTGAGTGTGACTCGGGGTTAAATTTCACTACCGCGAACGGTAACCCCAAGCCACACTCGGGCTGGATGCATACCCACCTCCTCCTACGCTCCCTGGCTGACCCCCGCAGTGTGATCGCGGCGAGCTGCTTCCTGGTAAGGCTCCCTGCGAGTCACACGATGCAGGGGGCGGGACCAGGCAGCAAACTTAGAAAAAAATGATAATACACTGTATAATCCAATGTGCAATGTTTATGAACGGCCACTAGGTGGAACTACAGGATAAGAAACAGACCATACATCGTCTCACCCTTGTTTTCAGACAGATTTCAGTGTTTTTTGTTGTATTTTATTGAATATCATTTATTTGCATTATTTTGGATAATTATTTTTGGGATAATAAATTATTATGTTGTGTTTCAAACTTTATCGGACTCTGTATTTACTATTTTTTTTTTAAATTAATTTATTTATTTATAAAGGATTTTACCAGTAAGTACTCTTGATTCCACGGATTTCAGTGAGTGATTCCTAATTCTTACAGGCTAACTATGTACAAAAACACGTTTCCTTTTAAAAAACAATGAGACGCTTTTAGACACGAAATTTTGAAAAAATTAGCCGCCAGGGAGGTTAAAGGGACCCTCTGCTCATCCTGACCTCTTTACATTTTATAAAATGGTCAAGATGTGAGGAGTGGCCCCTCCCAGGTCCCCCAATCTGGCTAAAATGCTGGGTTAAGCAAAGGAGTGTCGCCCCCCCCCCAAACCTCAGAGCGGCCAATGGTGGTAATGTCATTCCAACTTGGCTATTTAGATGTAAAAATAGCAAATCCCATGGCCTTTTCTGATAAATCGCAGTTTATTAAATATACAATCTGCAACCCCACGCCCCCCTTGATTTCTCTTTCTTCCCATCTGCCCCTTTCCTTTGTATGTGTTTCCTCTTAAGGCTGGCCGTCCACTAGGCCCGTAGTCGGACAACTGACTTAGTCGTCCACCTACGGACAACGCCATCGGCTGATCAGGGTTATCCACTGGAAGCGGCTGTGTACGACTCAGGTTAGCCAATCGACCGGCCGCCGAACATAAAAAAAAAGAAAAGAAAAAAGTGTCCTGGTGCTGAAAAGGCCCAGTCGAACGCAGCTGTAGCAGAATTAAAAAGAAAAAATTGCTGAAGGTTGCAGGGGTGGGGGTGGGCTAAAAACCCCTGTCCCTGGTGCTGAAATAGGTGGATGAGCCTGGTGGAGGCGAGCCTGAAAGCATCTCCTATCACTCTCAGGCATCCCTGCATATACAGTGAGTGATAGGCACTGCTTTGTATTGGATAGAGCCCTCACAGCAGCATGCATCCCTGTGTTTTATCAAAATTGGTTGCCCGTGAAAACCTGTTTGGCAATTTACGTAACTCCGCCCCCTCATACTCTGCCTCTTAGGACCTCCCACTTCCTTTGCTAGCTGGCTGAATTGTAAGGCTGATTTCACCTCCCCCCCTCCAGCCAGCGTCCAGCAGCCGATAACATAAGATTATTTTCGCCTCTGAGCTAGATCCTGCTCGCTCGGCTAGCCTTAATGAGTGTGCCCCATCCCCCCACCCCGTCCTGCTGCAGATACCTTAACAGATAACATTATGTATGGCCTCTGAGTGAGTGCAGCACTGATATATGCATGGATGCCTGTGAGTGATAGGAGATGCTTGCAGGCTCGCCTCCACCTCACCTGCCGCTCTGTCTCTGCGAGCTCCCCTCTGCGAGTCCCTTCACTGGCTCCCCATCCACTGCAGAATTAAATTCAAAATCCTTGCCCTGACCTACAAAGCTCTCACTAACTCAGCGCCCCACTACCTGTCCTCACTAATCACCAAATACACCCCAGCCCGCTCCCTAAGATCAAACAGTGACATGCGCCTAGCTTCTCCCCGCATCACCTCTTCCCATGATACAATGCAGAATTTCTCACACGCAGCCCCCGTCCTCTGGAACACACTCCCTCATACTGTCAGACTTTCCCCTACTTTCC
Organism: Leptobrachium leishanense; assembly: GCA_009667805.1. NCBI lineage: Eukaryota > Metazoa > Chordata > Amphibia > Anura > Megophryidae > Leptobrachium > Leptobrachium leishanense. Next base: position 21,608 of record RXON01000158.1, read on the forward strand.
ATTACTTCAAACGCTCCCATAAGACATTTCTATTTAGGGAAATCTACCACCCGAGTCACTGACGCAGTCAGTCCATCACTCTCACCTAGCAGTCCATCACTCTCACCTAGCAGTCCATCACTCTCACCTAGCAGTCTATCGCTCTCACCTTGCAGTCCATTCCTTTCACCTTGCAGTCCTCCCCTCCTGGAGCTCAGTGTGCTGTAGGCCCAGGCACTAGAGAGCGCTGCAGCCCTCAGACATGCTACCTTTTCTGTATGCAGCGCCTGGGCCAGGTGAGGTGCAGCCGGGTGGGTGCCCAGTGACAGGGCAACCCACCTGTGTGTGCTAACACCTGCAAAACCCCAGCAGCTATCATGTGCATCCAGACATGTTAGCGGCACCAGAGCGCCCCACCTTCCTCTACTAATGTACTCACCTCCCCAGCATTAAAGTGTCCCATCTCCCAGAGGCGTAACTAGAAACCTCAGGGCCCCGGTGCAAAAATCCATGAAGGGCCCCCCCCCAAAATCAATTTTGTTTTTTGCCATAAAAAAATAGTGTGCAATTTATATTAATTATTTCCCACTCACTCAGTTGACGTGCATCACTGCGAAATGGATTCGCTGAAATGAGCGAAAAGTAAAGAATCTTAGGCTAGGGTCAGACGAGCGCAATATTAACGTGCGTTTAGCCGCACTTAATCGCGGCCGTGCTAGCAGCAAATGACGTCCAATGCCGGGCAGCATACGAAGAACGGCCGCACGAAAGTGCGGCCGCGCAACGCAAGTGGAAAACGAACGCATTTTTTCGAGAACGTCAAACCGCTAGTACTGACGTACAGAGTGCGCTGCGTCCGCTAGTGGCATGTGTGCGTGATTAGGAGAGGTCAGATGCTGCTAATGTCCGGCTAACATCACGTCCAGACGCAAAAAGGGTTTTATTGATGATCCGTACAAAATCACGGACGAAAATGCGCATCGTATGACCGCTATCGCGTATTCCGTGAAAAAATACGTCCATTCGTTCGAACGCACTTTTTCACGGACAACGCGAAAAATGCGTTAGTCTGACCCTAGCCTAAAGGTGAATTGACCCTTTAGTTTCTAACGTCAATAATAACCCCTAAAATGTCATAAAACCAGGGAAATAATAAAATTAATAAACAATGTGGCATGTAGCCTACCTATTAACCCCTAAATTGCTATAAAACCTGGGAAATACAATAAAATAATAATAAAATGTGGCATGTAGCCTACCTATTAACATCTAAAATGCCATTAATCAAGGGAAAAAAGGGAAATATATATACTTTGAGGGATGATGCCTGCCCATTAACCCTTAATATACATGAAACTAAGAAAAAAAATTAAAGTAATACACAATGTGATATATGTATATATAGCTTCCAGACCTGAGGAACAGAGGATATACTCTCGAAAGCTTGTCTTTTAAATGTAACGTTAGTCCAATAAAAAAAGGTATCACTAGTTACTGCTATACTCGTGATTTTGGCATCTGGACTAACACGGCCTATCGAATTTATATATATATAAATATATATATATATATATATATATACTGACCATTAACCCCTTCATTGCACTTTCCAATGCTACCTAGCACGCCCGGGTACAGAGATTAGGGATGAGCCGAACACTCCCCGAGTTCGGTTCGAGCCCGAACCCGAACTTCCCATTTGTTCGGGACCGAACCCGAACCCAAACCCGAACCCCCATGCAAGTCAATTGGCCTGAAAATTCGGTTTTTTGGAGTGCCCTCCAAGAGGGCATATATGCTACATATTTGCCATAAAAGGTGTATGGGGGTCCGGGTAGTGCCCTGGGGGACAGGAAACAAGGACAAAAAGTTAAAAAAAAAAACGTTTTTAAAGGGACAGTGAGTTTTCAATGAAATAAGGGTTAAAAATAAAAACGAAAAATGCCTTCAAATATCGTGCCTAGGAGGTCCCCATAACCTGCCCGTGAAGTGGCGGATTTCTAGGATGTATAGAAATATGTAAAAACCAAAAAATTACATTTCAAATGACTGTAAATGCTTTTCCTTCAAGGCTAGGGTCAAACCAAAGCATTTTTACACGCAAACGTCAAAAAGTGCGTCCGAACGCATTGACGTATTTTTTCACGGAATGCACGAAAACGGTCATACGATGCGCAATTTTTGTGCGTGATTTTTTACGGATCCAAATCAGGAAACTTTGGGTGTCTGGACGTTATGTTGGACGGACATGAGCAGCGTCTGACGTTTCCTAATCATGCACACACGCCGCTAGCGGACGCAGCACACTCTGTACGTCAGTACTAGCGGTTCTGCGTTCCCGAAATAATGCGTTCAAATTCCACTTGCGTTGCACGGCCGGACTTTTGTGCGGCCGTACTTCGTATATTGGCCGTCATTTGCTGCTACTGCGGCCGTAATTAAGTGCGCCAGAACGCACGTTAAAAGTGCGCTGGTCTGACCCCAGCCTAATCTATCCATAAACAACTGCTTGGGGCGGCAGTCTGTATGAAAAGAGGAGACACTTTCGGACAGGCAGAAAAAGTTTACTGATTTTTTGGCGGTGAAAAGCAGGCGAATGACTGGAGAATGGAAAATTCTAGACCAAATAGCCGATTTGGAAAGTGAGAAAAATGGGAGAATTTTTCTGGTTTGGCTATTTTGACCTAGAATTTTCTCTTCAGTCATTCTCCTGAGTTTCACCTTTCTCTGAATAACCCTGTCAGGGTTATTCAGAGAGCGGTGTAGAGCAGGAGAATGACTGGAGAATGGAAAATTCTAGGTCAAAATAGCCAAACCAGAACAATTCTCCCATTTAGGCTAGGGTCAGACTAGCGAATTTTTAACATGCGTTTAGGCGCACTTAATCACGGCCGCCCTAGCAGCAAATGACGGGCAATGACGGCCAATATACGAAGTACGGTCGCACGAAAGTCCGGCTGCGCAACGCAAGTGGAAAATGAACGCATTTTTTTGAGAACGCAGAACCGCTAGTACGGATGTACAGAGTGCGCTGCGTCCACTAGCGGCGAGTGTGCGTGATTTGGAGACGTCAGACCCTGCTCATGTCCGGCCAACATAACGTCCAGACACCCAAAGTTTCCTGGTTTGGATCCGTAAAAAATCACGCCACGAAATGCGCATCGTATGAACGTTTTCGCACATTCCGTGAAAAAATAAGGCAATGCGTTCGAACGCACTTTTTGACGGTCGCTGTGAAAAATGCATTAGTCTGACCCTAGCCTTATCTCACTTTCCAAATCGGCTATTTGGTCCAGATTGTTCTCTTTTCCTGCCATTCTCCTGGTTTTCACCTTTCTCTGAACAACCCTGAGAGAGAGGTGAAAGCCAGGAGAACTGGCAGGAGAAGAGAACAATCTAGACCAAATAGCCAATTTGGAAAGTGAGTTAAATGGGAGAATTTTTCTGGTATGGCTATTTTGACCTAGAATTTTCACTTCTCCAGTTATTCTCCTGCTTTTCACCGCTCTCTGAATAACCCTGTGAATGTTTAATCCCGAGGTGAAAAATAACATTGCTTAAGGCTGGGGTCAGACGAGCGCAGTTATGACGTCCATATTCGCAGTTATCACGTCCATACACGTCCAGCATTCTGACCAATGGAGCCCCACACACGAAGTACGTCCGCACGGAAGTGCAGATGCATGGCGGACGCAGCAAACGGACGCAGGTTAGGCAAGAACGTAATACTGCTAGAACGGACGTGCGGAGTGCGCCACGTCAGCAACGTCCGTGTAGCTTTGTATGTGAGTGATGAAACGAGGTCAGATTTACTGCATTTATACGTCCAGCATTTTTGACGGACAGAATGTTCTTTCATTGTAATTTATTTTCCCTGCTACATCAGTCAAAAAATACGTCAGTGAAAAAAACGGACTGTTTGGCCACTACCTTTTTGTCAGTCAGTAAGTACATCCGTACTGCACGGACGCACAGTCCGTACAAAATGCGCTCATCTGACCCTAGCCTTAGATGTTATTTTGAATTTTTTTCAAACACAAGTTAAATGCAGCATATTAGGATGTTTTAGGGAAATTAATTCTCAAATCTCAATCAGAAGCAGACACCACCCCACCCTCAGTATGGTGTACAATGTATCAAATTGATTACCAGACTAAAAACACCTGGTGTTATGCCCGTTTGTGAACAGAGGTCATTTAGAGTTGATAATCTTTCCACGTACACATTAGTTTTTAATTCAATATCTAATAAACCGTTGCTTATAATATTCTGCAGTAAAGAGTCTCTTTATTTCTAGTTTTTTTAGTATTTTTTTAAGCATTTTCTATACTTTTTTCAAAATTTCTTTTTTTTTTCGAACTCGAACCGAACAGACCCAACAAGTTCGAAATTCATGAACTTTCGAACTGCCAAAGTTCGGGTCGAACTCCGAACCGTCCGAACCCGAACAGCTCATCCCTAGTCACAGGCTGTTTTTGGGGAGCAGGGGGAGCTTTGGGGGCAGGAGGGAGCAGAGAGCATCCACGTCTCTCTGCCTCCCTGCGTGAAGCTGTGCTGCAGCTGATGGTCGAGAGGGGCCTAAATGGGGGGACCAGGAGTAACCTGTGGGGGAGCACACAGAGGCGTGCCCAGGAATAACCTGGAGGGGGACAATTACCCATCTGACTTGTCCTTGGCTGCTGGCTATCTCCATATCCTTAGCAGCCCCCGTGCGCAGCGCGGGCACAGGAAGATGATGTCACAATGGGGAGTAGCCGGATGCCGAAGTCCAGCATTCTCTGCTTGGGGCACAGTCAGAACTGCATCAGCGGGCGCCACCACTAGGGATGAGCCGAATACCCCCGAGTTCGGTTCGCATTCAAACTCAAACTTTTCAAACGTTCAAATTCGAACACGAACTCAATACAAGTCAATGTGACTCAAAGTTCGATTTTTAGAGTGCCCTCCAAGAGAGCATATATGCTAGATATTTGCCATAAAAGGTGTATGGGGGTCCGAGTAGTGCCCTGGGGGACAGGAAACAAGGACAAAAAGTTTAAAAAAAACATTTTTACAGGGACAGTGAGTTTTCCATGAAATCAGGGTTAAAAATAAAAATGAAAAATTTCTTCAAATATCATGTCTAGAAGGTCCCCATAACCTGCCCGTGAAGTGGCGGATTTGTAGGATGTATAGAAACATTTAAAAACAATGTCCGGGTCCGGGTAGTGCCCTGGGGGGGACAGGAAACAAGGACAAAAAGTTTAAAAAAAAGACGTTTTTAACCCCTTCACTGCTGACGACGTGTGGGACACGTCCTCAGTTACTCCCGCTGTATACTGAGGAGGACGTGTCCCACATGTCATCAGCTTTGTTGGACCCCCGGCGGAGATACTCACCTCTCTGTCCGGGGTCCCGCGGTGTTCTGACTTCAGCTTCTGAGGACGCTGAAGTCAAGCTCCTCCCGACGTAAATGACGTCATTGCACCATGCGCGATGACGTCATTTCTAGGCGACCCCCGGCAATGCCGGGAGATCGCCTGGAAGGGAGGGGGGATCCGTTCGGATCCCTCTCCCTCCCGGTCGGGAGGTCCCACAAAAAAGAGCCAGGCACCGCTTAAAAGGGAAGAGTCTCCCCTTTTAAGCGGTGCCTGGCTTTAACCTCTTAGGCACCGGGTCGCACTTCGGCACCTTGCGGCGCCGAAGTGCGGCCTAGCTCCGGTGGGGGCCGCCATCTTGGATGGCGGCTCCACCCCCGGGTCCCCCCTCACTGCCTGATGTCCTCACGCATAGCGTGATGACGTCAGATAGCCGGGGAACCCCTAGCTGCCCGGAATCCCCTGGTGGAGATAGGGGGTTCATTTGAACCCCGATATCTCCAGAACCGGCAGCTAGGGGGGTCATGGAGGGTGTCAATCGAAAGGCCTCAGCATGGCCTTTCGAATGATACCCAACATGACCAGGTATAAAGTAAAAAAATAAAAAAAAACATGTATTTTTTGGTGTGTTATTTTTATTAATGCAGCAATATTGTACCACATTTCAATTATAATGTGAACAATGATGCTGCACTAATGATTTTTTTCTATGGTGTGTGTTTACTAAAAATCACATAATTCCCCCCAAAAAATTGAATATGTCCCCATTTCTAATTTTTGTACAAGCGTACCCCATAGAAAATATAACCGCAAATGTTCATGTGATAAAAGGTGAAAAAAAAACACTTTACACACTGCAGAAGATTAAAAATTCAAGTTTTATTGCATTTTTTGTTATAATATACAGGCAGAACATGACGTATACATATAAAAATGATATAGAAACATAGAAACATAGAAAAATGTCGGCAGATAAGAACCTTTCGGCCCATCTAGTCTGCCCAATTACATGGATACTTTACCTGCATTTATCTTTTGTTTAGGATAGCCTTATGCCTATCCCATGCCTGCTTAAATTCAATTACTGTTTTGGCCTCTACCACTTCAACTGGAAGACTGTTCCATGTATCCACCACCCTCTCAGTAAAATAATGCTTTCTGATGTTACTTTTAAACCTTTGCCCCTCTAATCTAAGACTATGTCCTCTTGTTTTGCTACTTTGTTTCCTTTTAAATATACTCCCTTCCTCTACCTTGTGGATACCCTTTACGTATTTAAATGTTTCTATCATATCTCCTCTGTCTCGTCTTTTTTCCAAGCTGTACATGTTAAGATCATTAAGCCTTTCCTGGTAACTTTTCTCCTTCAAGCCGTACACCATTTTAGTAGCCCTTCTCTGAACTCTCTCTAAGATGTCTATATCCTTCTGGAGATACGGTCTCCAGTACTGCACACAGTACTCCAAGTGAGGTCTCACCAGTGCTCTGTACAGTGGCATGAGCACTTCCCTTATATATATATTATGAATCTGCCGAGTCTGCCGGAAAGAATGATATATATAATATGTCTGGGTCGTATAATAAAATGTGGCTTCAAATCGCGTTTAAACATGATGAGCGAAAGCGGTAAAAATTAGCTCAGCACACAGAAGTGAAATGCCTCAGCAGTGAAAGGGTTAAAGGAACAGTGAGTTTTCCATAAAATAAGGGTTTAAAAATAAAAACTGAAAAATTCCTTCAAATATTGTGCCTAGGAGGTCCCCATAACCTGCCCGTGAAGTGGCGGATTTGTAGGATGTATAGAAACATCGCCATCACAGACCCACACACGACACCTTGCACTCCCAGTCTGCATACAATGTATCAAATTCATGAGACCGGACTAATTAGAAGCACATGTTATTTCCAAACACTAATTAAACACCTGTTGTTTACGCCGTTTGAGAGCACAGGTCATTTAGAGGTGAGAATCTTTGCACCTAGACCTTAGTTTCTTAATTCAATATCTAATAAACCGTTGCTTATAATATTCTGCAGTAAAGAGTCTCTTTATTTCTAGATTTTTTAGTATTTTTTACGCATTTTTTATACTTTTTTAAAATTTTGAACTCGAACCGAACACGCCAAAAAGTTCGAAGTTCGCGAACTTTCGAACTGCCGATGTTCGAATCGAACTCCGAACTGATCGAACCGAACAGCTCATCCCTAGCCACCACTGTGTGCAGTCTGTGGTTGTGGGAGCAGAGAGGGCTTCCGGCTGCTGTTAGAGTTCCGGGCCTAAAAAAAATAACACGGCCGCCTAATTAAAGAGCAGGTACTGCCTGGGTCCCCTCCTGTGGCGGAATGCCAGGGCCCGGTCTCAAGTGCGACCACTACGAACCTGGTACTTCCGCCACTGCCATCTCCTATCTCCATCCTAAACCCCCAATCTCTATCCTGAGTCCCTCATCCAGTTCCAAACATTCTATCCCAATTCCCCCGAGCCCTCCTTTCTAGCCCCTGAGCCTTCCTCTACTCTAGTCAGTCCACCAGAGCCCTCCACTCTAGTCCCCCTGCCAAACCCTCCATCCCAGGCCCCCATTATCACCTATCCGAGGGTCAGAGTGTCTAATTGTAGCTAAATGTTAAAAATCCATACATATATCAGTGCAAAAAAGTACTACATGCACTCAAATTAAGGACACCCACAGGTTGACAGTGACACGAGTCAAGCAGCCTATACCTGCATGTGGTGCTTTTTTGCACTGATATACAGTACATCAGGGCCGGCCCAAGACATTGTGCTGCCTGGAGCGAAGGATGAAATGCTGCCCCCCTCCCAAAAAAAACCAAAAACACGCAGCGTGTATGAGCGTATCACAGTGCGCCACAGCAATAAAATTCAAACACTCATACACACCGTACATTAGAATTTTCTTGCTGTGGAGCTCTGTGATACAGTAATGTGAGGTGTATATAACTGAGCCCAGCGTCACATACCCAGCAGTGCCCAGTATCACATACCCAGCAGAGCCCAGCATCACATACCCAGCAGAGCCCTGCGTCACATACCCAGCAGAGCCCTGCGTCACATACCCAGCAGAGCCCAGCTTCACATGCCCAGCAGAGCGCAGTGTCACATACCCAGCAGAGCCCAGCGTCACATGCCCAGTAGAGCCATCGTCACATACCCAGCAGAGCCCAGTGTCACATACCCAGCATCACATACCCAGCAGTGCCCACACATGGGTATATTGCCCCAGCTCACACATGGATATATTTGCCCCCAGGCCATCTCATGGATATATTTGCCCCCAGGCCAGGCCAGCTCATGGATATATTTGCCCCCAGGCCAGCTCATGGATATATTTGCCCCCAGGTCAGGCCAGTTTATGGATATATTTGCCCCAGGCCAGTTTATGGATATATTTGCCCCCAGGCCAGTTTACGGATATATTTGCCTCCAGGCCAGCTCACGGATATATTTGCCCTCAGGCCAGCTCACTGATATATTTGCCTCCAGGCCAGCTCACGGATATATTTGCCCCCAGGCCAGCTCTCAGATATATTTGCCCCCAGGCCAGCTCACTGATATATTTGCCCCCAGGCCAGCTCACGGATATATTTGCCCCCAGGCCAGCTCTCGGATATATTTGCCCCCAGGCCAGCTCACGGATATATTTGCCCCCAGGCCAGCTCACTGATATATTTGCCCCCAGGCCAGCTCACGGATATATTTGCCCCCAGGCCAGCTCTCGGATATATTTGCCCCATGCCAGCTCACTGATATATTTGCCCCCAGGCCAGCTCTCAGATATATTTGCCCCCAGGCTCACTGATATATTTGCCCCCAGGCCAGCTCTCGGATATATTTGCCCCCAGGCCAGCTCACGGATATATTTGTCACCAGGCCAGCTCACTGATATATTTGCCCCCGGCTTACCTCTGCCGGCTCCTCCAACGGGCAGATCCTCATCCTGCTGTGGCCGCCGCGTTCCTTCGTTCAACGAGCGGTAGCCTCGTAAGTATCTGCCGCTCGCTTGGGATCCACCTTCCTGCCTGCCGCGGTCTCGCGAGATCACGTGATCTCGATCGCGGCAGGCTGGAGGATGGATCTTAGGCGAGCGGCAGATACTCATGCGGCTGCCGCTCGTTGAAGGAACGAGCACGGCGGCCGCACGATCTGCCGCCGCCGCATGAAAAGATAGTGCAGAGCGCTGCAGCGGCACCGGGGGCTGAAATATCCCGCCTCCAAATTTCTGTCGCCTGGCGCCACTGCTCCGCTCTGCACCATTGTCGGGCCGGCCCTGCAGTACATATGGAATTTTAACATTTAGCTACGATTAGACACTCTGGCCCCATAGGGAGCTTTAAGTTCAGTCTCCTTGTCCCGTAGCACTGCTCATTCGACATATTTCATTATATGTTATTTAGATGTTGATTAAAAGTTGCATTTTTCAATAAAGTTATTGTTTTTGGGTACAAAACATCAGGGCCGAACTGGCAAACCGGTTTACGGGATCTGAAAAAAAACAAAAGTTTTTTTCTATAACGCAGCACTATTGTTCACTTTTCACCCTCGTCCACTGAGCGGCACGGTCGGGGGGGGTGCCGCCCTCGTCCGCTGAGCAGCACGGAGGGGGGGTTATGCCCTCGTCCACTGAGCAGCAGGGGGTGCCGCCCTTGTCCACTGAGCAGCACAGAGGGGGGATTGTGCCTCGTCTTCTGAGCAGCATGAGGGGGGGTGCCGCCCTCGTCAGCTGAGCGGCACAGGGGGCAAGGGCACAGTGCGCCTGCTCTGCACAACCTGGATTGCATTGAAGGGAGTACTTGAGTCTTCTGAAGGTTTAAAAAGTGCACCAAGTAATAATAACCAATTTGAATGTGTCCTGATTCCTTTGATTTCAGATCGCCTGAAATGGAGAGAACCAGAGCAAAATCTATTCTAATCTGTCACTGCCTCATCAGAAAATACTGTGCAGTGTTTAATGTGTGGGATTTATTAAAGGGACCCTCTGCTCATCCCGACCTCTTTACATTTTATAAAGTGGTCAAGATGTGAGGAGTGGCCCCTCCCAGGTCCCCCAATCTGGCTAAAATGCTGGGTTAAGCAAAGGAGTGTGCCCCCCCCCCAAACATCAGAGCGTCCGACATCACCCTTAGACACCAATGGTGGTAATGTCATTCCAACTTGGCTATTTTGATGTAAAAATAGCAAATCCCATGGCCTTTTCTGATAAATCACAGTTTATTAAATATACGATCTGCACCCCCCTACCCCCCTTGATTTCTCTTTCTTCCCATCTGCCCCTTTCCTTTGTATGTGTTTCCTCTTAAGGCTGGCCGTCCACTAGGTCCGTAGTCGGACGACTGACTTGGTCGTCCACCTACGGACAACGCCATCGCCGATCAGGATTGTCCACTGGAAGCGGCTGTGTACGACTCAGGTCAGCCAATGGACCGGTCGCCGAACATAAAAAAAAAAAAGTGCCCTGGTGCTGAAGAGGCCCAGTCGAACGCAGCTGTAGCAGAATTAAAAAAAAAACACTTTCTGAAGGTTATGGGGGTGGGCTAAAACCCCCTGTCCCTGGTGCTGAAATATGTGGATGAGCCTGTTGGAGGCGAGCCTGCAAGCATCTCCTATCACTCTCAGGCATCCCACCCTGCATATACAGTGAGTGATAGGAGCTGCTTTGTATTGGATAGAGCCCTCACAGCAGCCTGCAAGCATCTCCTATCACTCACAGGCATCCCTTCTCTATATGGAGGGATGCCTGGGAGTGATAGGAGTTGTATGCAGCAGAGTCTCACCCATAGGCGTAAACAATCGTATGTTATCTGCTGCTGCAGGACGCTGGCTGGAGGGGAGGCACATTAGGGCTATGGAGGCAGAATGTGGAGGTGCAATCAGCCGTTCAATTTAGCCAGCTAGCAAAGGAGGTAGGAGCCAGCCAGGTCCTATGTAGCATACAGTGAGGGGGCGGAGTTACAGAAATTGCCGAACAGCTTTTCACGGACAACCAGTTTTGATACAACACCGGTGTTGTGTCGGATCTGGTTCCTCGTCGAGAACTGTTCCAACCAGCCATTTCTCACCCATTTGAAACTCAGTTTTTGGGGTTTATTTCTTGCGAAGACGTTTTGTAGGAAAAATAAATGTTATTTTACACTGAGAAATGGTTATTGTTAAATATATTTAGTAATTATTTGGTTTATTATTTAACCCTTTCGCTGCGGAGGACGCGCTCAGCGCGTCCACCCGCAGGTACGTTCCTTGCGGTGGACGCGCTGAGCGCGTCCTCACTTTGGGGCCAGCGTTCGGCCGGGTTCCGGCCGATTGCTGGCCCCCCCGGTGCGGGCTGACATCCTCGATGTCAGCCCAGTACCCGGAACCGCTGCCGGAGTAATTAGGTGTCATCGTGGGGGCCGAAAAGCGCCGGTTTGTGATCCTTTCCCGGAGCTGGCCGACATCTTGGATGTCGGCCAAGCTTCCGGGAATGCCCCCTGAGGACTGGCGTCATCGTGCATAGCACGACGACGCCAGTCCAGGAGTTAACCCCTAGCTGCCACCAATGGTGGATTCCAATGAACCCCCTATCTCCCGATCCGTGGCAGTTAGGGGTTAATGTTTGGTATTGTTGGATCGGCCAGAGCATGGCCGTTCCAACAATACCAAACTTGACTATGAAAAAAGTTTTAAAAAAAATAATAAAAAGAAAAAAAATATATATATATTAAAAAAAATTATAAAAAAAAATAAACAAGTTTTTTTTTCTTTTTTTGGTTCGTTAATGCAGCAATATTGTTCCCATTTCAATTATAATGTGAACAATGATGCTGCACTAACGATTTTTGTATGCGGTGCGTTTGTTAAAAATCGCGTAATTTTCCCCAAAAAAAAAAATGTAACAAGACCCCATCTCTAATTTTTTTAACAAGCGCACCCCATACAAAATATAACCGCAATTGCTCGCATGTTAAAATGTGAAAAAAAACACTTTACACGTTGTAAATTATTGAAAATACATATTTTATTGCATTTTTTTTTAGAATATACAGACATGACATAACGTATACATATAATAATGACATATTATTAATCTGCCGAGTCTGACGGAAAGAACGATATATAATATGTCTGGGTCATATACTAAAATAAGCCTTCAAAACACGTTTAAACATGACGAGCAAAACCGGTAAAAATGACCTCAGCACAGAGGTGTGAAAAGCCTCAGCAGCGAAAGGGTTAAAAACGGTTTTTTTAAAAAAAAACTTTTTGTCCTTGTTTCCTGTCCCCCAGGGCACTACCTGGACCCCCATACACCTTTTATGGCAAATATGTAGCATATATGCCCTCTTGGCGGGCACTCTAAAAAAATGACTTTTCAGCCCCATTGACTTGCATGGGGGTTTGGGTTCGGACCCGAACAAATGGGAAGTTCGGGGCCGGGCTCGAACCGAACTCGGGGTATGTTCGGCTCATCCCTACTGAGGAGTGCCCAATATATCAATATGTCCCTAGCAGATTTTAAACAGTTTTAGCACCTTGTGTATTGCCCACAGGGCTAAAACTTTGGGGACATCTTCTGGAGCCAAGAGCAAATGAAATTTGTTTGCAATCATATATTTTTTAACAAGCGCACCCCATACAAAATATAACCGCAATTGCTTGCATGTTAAAATGTGAAAAAAAAACACTTTACACGTTGTAAATTATTGAAAATACATATTTTATTGCATTTTCTGTTATAATATACAGACAGGTCATGACGTATACATATAATAATGACATATTATGAATCTACCGAGTCTGACGGAAAGTACGATATATAATATGTCTGGGTCATATACTAAAATAAGCCTTCAAAACACGTTTAAACATGAGGAGCAAAACCGGTAAAAATGATCTCAGCACAGAGGCGGGAAAAGCCTCAGCAGCGAAAGGGTTAAGCATAAAAACCTTTTCCTGTTTTTTTTATATATACTAGTTTAAAGTGTCGTTTTGTTTAAGCCTATTTAATGTTATGCAGTATTAATTAAGAACATACTTTGTTTTTGCACCGAAAAACTGTACATAATTTGTATAAAACCCTCATACTAATAGGCCGGGTGCACACTAGACTAGATAAGACGTTTTTTGTAACGCACTAACGCGCGTTAAAAAAAAAAAACATCGTACCCGACGCTCGTCCACGCCCCCTTGCGTTATCTTCCATAGGAGGATAGCGGAGCACCCGTCGACGTGAATCCTAGCGTTCTAGAATGGCGATGCGCTAGGATTCGCGTCGACGGGTGCTCCGCTATCCTCCTATGGAAGATAACGCAAGGGGGGGTAGACGAGTGTCGAGTACGAGGATTTTTTTTTTAACGCGCGTTAGTGCGTTACAAAAAACGTCTAGTGTGCAGCCGGCCTAAGGCTGGTTGGAGCAGTTCTCGACGAGGAACCAGATCCGACACAACACCGGTAAGTAGCGCCATAGCTTTGACTTCAAGGGTTTGTGTAAAATTAAGGCGGGGCTTCATGTTTGACAGACAGCCTAACTGAGCCCCACACGAAATGGAAGGCGTGTCACAGTGGAGGCGTGGTTTTGTGTGTGAGTGACAGGCGGAGGCTCGGCGTGTGGTACCTGCTGTCTGAGCTCCGGTTTTGGGACGTGTGACGGCGGTGGCTGAACATGATTAAGAAATTTGACAAGAAAGACGAGGAGTCCGGTAACGTGTGTTTTTATTCCCCTTCCTTCAGCGGTCTCACGCATTCCGCGGCATTTTCAGGCACTTCCTTACGTGTAGGCCGCAAAGCCTCGGACTTTCCTGATCCAGCAGGCCGCGCGCATCTCCCATGAGGCTCTCCGGCGGTGTGACAGAGAAGTGAGCGTCAGGGGTTATTAAATCGGCGATTACAGCAAAATATGTAATTTTTGTCATGGATAACGAGCCCGGAGTGAGTTAATAAAAGAATAAATAGCAATCCTTCAGCATATTGCTTGGAATCTTACTATACAGGGTGCCTGGAAGGAACAGGTAATAAGTGTTTATGGGATTATTGTATTTAGTTCCCTATGGCAGAATTCATCATGACAACTTAATATTTTTAACTCCTTACTGTCACGCTGGTTGTGCCCGGTGTGTGAGGCTGTTAATGCCGACGGGGCATACTAGTATACCCTGCTGTGGTGTGCCCCCTCTTTCAGCCCATCTATGCAGCCCACGCGCGACGACTGGCAGGCCTGTTGTGGCCCATAGACCCCAGCGGGGTGTGTTATGCCACCCGGCGTCTTTCAGGCCCACCCGCCGCAGGGACAGCCTAGCTAGTGCGCACCGTGGCAGGAAAAGGTTTAAATGGTCAGGATATATGAAGTCCCCCCCCCCCCCCACCCCGGGAGCATGGCAAAATCTCTATCTCAAGCAGCAATGGAACGGAGCTGCGCATGCATGAAGCTCGGATCCTTTCCCCTTCACAGACCCTACGGGTCCTGCGTATGTAGAGTTCGCAAGTCCCTTTGCGGTGCACAATTTGCGTTTCCTACGCTAGGCAAAATTGCGCGGAAAAGCTTCAGGGTCCCTGAGCCTAAGTGGTGGCGCTACAAGGGGACAAAAGGTGAGTAAACGGTTCAAGATACTGCTGTCAGTATACTCTGCCCAAGTAAGAGCGAAAAAAAGGAACAGTCTACTTTTCAGTGGAATGTTGTTTTAAATTTAAAGCTGCTATTAGCCTTAGTATAAGGCTCGGGTCAGACGAACACATTCGGAGCGCACTGTGCGTCCGTGCACAACGGACGTACTTTCTGCCTGACGACAAGGTAGTGGCCACACAGTCCGTTTTTGTGCCCTATGTTTTTTTTTTTTTCACTTATGTAGAAGGGAAAATAAATTAATATGAAAAACATTTTGTCCGTAAAAATGCAGTCCGTCTGATTACGTTCCATCACTCACCCACAAAGCTATGTGGACGCTGCGTCCGTTCTAGCGGATTTACGTTCTTGCCTAACCTGCGTCCGTTTGCCGCGTCCGTTATGGGTCCGCAGTTCCGTGCAGATGTACTTTGTGTGTGGGGCTCCATTAGTCATAATTATATGCTATAACGGACGTACAAATGTGCGGCAACACCGACGTGATCAGTGCGCTCGTCTGACACGAGCCTTAGGGTTTGTAATTAGAGTTAGGTTTGTATTTGTGCTTCTTTTAGGCTTGGGATTGACATTAAGCCCGTGGTCAGACGAGCGTTTTTCAGAGCGGAAGGAACATCTGTGAGTGTACGTTCCTTTCACTGTGACGCCCGTCTGGCCACCTTGCTGAGAGCATTTAGTGTGCTCAGCGCTTCAAGGCTCGATCCTCCTATGGAGGATTGCGCTTTGCAGCCCTGTCGAACGCACGTCGTAGCGTTTCGACAGGGAAGATTTCAGAACGTCCTCTGTAGCACGCGCAATTCATTCATGCGTGCGCTACAGCGTGTAGCTGCCCCTGTTGAAACCTCACAACGCTGTGACAAGCGTCAGTATGGACACACATAGTGCTCTCGTCTGACATTGGCCTTAACCATAAATCAAAGATTATGTTCCCATTTTTTTTTTTTTTTGGCACAAGATCCTGCTGCTTGTTTTGACACAAGTGTCAAAAGAAGAAGCAGAATCTGCTGCCAGAAAATGGAGCACAATCTTGGAGTTAGGGCTAACCCTAAGCTTAAAATTCACTCGACTGGACTGTGGTTTTTGCACTGCAGGAACGGGTTAATTTCACAGGTTTCAATGCCAAACTAGCTGTTAACTAGGCAGCATTATCCCTTTCTAGTTTTAATTTGCAACATTGTGAAACAGTGGGCCAGATCACAACTTGAACATTAACCCTTTCCCGCTACAGGGCATACAATCACGGTCAGAACACTGAGCACTACGAACTCCGGCACTGGATGGTCCCATGACATTGAGACCCTGACTGCCTTGATAAATATCTAAATGAACAATACACTGACACCATTGATCATGCTGTTTGCAGAAATTAGTTCCTCTGTTTATAAACACATGTATTTCCTGTAAAGTAACCCACACATACAGGGGAAACACATGGTGGACTCTCTTACCTTAGGCCCCGTTCACACTGCGATTTTAAAATCGTGCGATTTTCATATTCGCAACATAGAGCGATGATTTTGCCAAACCCCCACCAATGCAAATCGCAAAAAAAGGTCATGTACCAGCGACATGCTACAGCGACGCGCGACATTAGATGTGAGCAGCTCCATTGGAGAAGCTACATAGCGCGACATCGCCGCGATTTTGCGTCAAAATCTGCCGATAAATCGCACAGTGTGAACGGAACCTAAGGCTAGGGTCAGACGAGCGTGATTTCTACGGACTGTACGTCCGTGTACACGGATGTACGGAAGACGCAGTAGTGGCCACACAGTCCGTTTATCACTGATGTATATTTTGACGGATGTAGGAGAGAAAATACAATAAAAAGCAAAACCATTTTGTCCGTGAAAAATGCTGGACGTATAAATGCAGTCCGTCTGACCACGTTCCATCACTCACACACAAAGCTATGCAGACGTTGCGGACGCAGCGCACTTTATGCGGCCGTTCTAGGGGTTGTACGTTCTTGCCTGCCTTGCGTCCGTGGGCCGCGGCCGTTGTGCGTCCGCAGTTCAGTGCGGACGTACTTCGTGTAACGGTCTCCGATGGGCTTTCTGTCATGCTATCACGGACGTACTTTTAGGCGCAATCACGGACGTTAAGGCCCCCGGCACACGAGCGTTTTGAGAGAATGGAAGGAACGTCCGTGAAAGTGGGCGTTCCTTCCATTCTCTGCGCTCAGCGTACAAAGCGCGATCCTGCTATGGAGAATCGCGCTTTGTATACTTTCAGCGTCCGTTTAGCTTTTTGACGGGGAAGCCTTTTTCACGTCCGGTGGAGGGCTTTCCCCGTCAAAAACGCACGGACGCAGGGAAGTGCGGGCGCACATGAGGCAAAAATACGCTCGTGTGCCGGGGGCCTAACACTGCGCTCGTCTGACCCCAGCCTAAGGGTCCCACATCAAGGAGACCCTGTTTGCCTGTATAGTGTTGTTTGTGGTATTTACTGTATGGTCCCACACCAAAAAGACCGAAACAGTTTAGGCTAGGGTCAGACTAACGCATTTTTCACGTTGTCCGTGAAAATGTGCGTTCGAAGAATGGACGTATTTTTTCACGGAATACGCAATAGCGGTCATACTATGCGCAGTTTCATCCGTGATTTTGTACGGATCATCAATAAAACACTTCTTGCATCTGGACGTTATGTTGGCCGGACATTAGCAGCGTCTGATGTCTCCAATTCACGCACACACGCCGCTAGCGGACGCAGCGCACTCTGTACGTCAGTACTAGTGGTTTAACGTTCTCGAAAAAATGCGTTCATTTTCCACTTGCGTTGCGCAGCCGGACTTTTGTGCGACCGTACTTCGTATATTGGCCGTCATTGCCCGGCATCTGCTGCTAGCACGGCCGTGATTAAGTGCGCCAGAACGCGCGTTCGCACTGCCTCAGTCTGACCCTAGCCTTATATTTACCATCTAAGGTTACTTTGGTGCAATATTCCCAAGCAAATTAGCGGGACCACACGCTGGCAAGGCATCAGCACGTTACTTTAAGTCAAACTTTTCCAAGTGAACCCCGATATGGGACTATTGTGCGACGGCTAATCAGCCATACAACTGGAATATCTAGACACTTATCCATTGAACCCATTACAATTGGGGTCTTGCAATTCCACCTATTGCATGAAATGAATGAAATAAGGCTGGGGTCAGACGAACGCAGTGTGAACGCGCGTGCAGCGCACTTTATCACGGCCGTAGTAGCAGCAAATGATGGCCAAGGACTGGCAATACACGAAGTACTGCCGCAAGAAAGTTTGGCCGGGCAATGCAAGCGGCAAACAAACGCATTTTTTCGAGAACGTGAAACCGCTAGTACTGACGTACAGAGTGCGCTGCGTCCGCTAGCCGCGTGATTAGGCGAAGTCAGACGCTGCTCATGTCCGGCCTACATAACGTCCAGACTCAAAGTGTTTTATTGATGATCCGTACAAAATCACGGACGAAAATGCGCATCGTATGACCGCTATCGCGTATTCCGTGAAAAAATGCGTCCATTCGTTCGAACGCACTTTTTCAGGACGATGCGAAAAATGCGTTCGTCTGACCCTAGCCTAAGCAAACAGGTGTGAAAAGTGATTAGTACCTTTGTGGAACCACACATTTTCAATTTTATTATATGTATCAATAAAGAGCACCAAATGGTTTATTTTTTAATTTTTGTACTTGTGTAGTCAACCTATGAATCTATGGAGTGCTACACTTTTTGGATACTCAAGCTGGAAGCGACTTTATTTTCTATAAGCATTCTGCCAACACGGGCTTACCGCTTAATACTTAGGGTGACTTTTGCCACATCCTTACTAAGCAGCAGTGGCGTACATGTGAGACGTACGGGACACCGACTACTGCTTTCATATCTCTATCCACTGTTTCTCCTTACCTTCTCCCCTGCATGTCCCCATTTGCACTGTGTTAGAGGGTATCACAGAGATCCACAACAATAAAACTCACAGTAAGGATTGTACAGAATGTATGAGCGCAACACAGAGCACCACAGCAGTAGAACTCTCGTAAAGGTAGTGTGAATGTACAAAGGATCCACAGCAGTATAACTCTTGCAGTAAAGGCAGTGAGTATGAGCATATGGCCAAAAGAAAATTCTATTTACCTTGGCCAGAAAAACTAAAACAGATTAGCTTTATTTACACCCCCCCCCCTCCACTGGAATGAAAAATACTTAATTTAGCCACCCATAAAATCAAAAATATATATATTTTATTTGCCCTCCCCGGAATAAGATTTTTTTTAAAAACCATGAATTTTCCTTCCTACTGGGGGCAAACTATTGATTCTTTTATTCTGGGGCCTGAAGGGAGGGCAAATAAATATTTGTTTTTTATGGGTGGTTACCAAATGAAGTATTTTTCTTTCCAGCCAGGGGAGCGAGCAAATAGTTAATCTGTTTTTAACCCCTTAGTGACCGGGCGGTTTTACACAAATCCGTCCTTTAGTGACCGCTGCTGTTTTTACGTTTCTGCGCTGCTCGTGTTTAGATCAAATTTTCCTCTTACTCGTTTATTCAACCCACACATATTATACACCCTTTTTCCCGCCATTAAATGGACTTTCTAGAAATACCATTATTTCCATCATATCCAATAATTTAATATAAAAAAAATATGAAATATGATGAAAAAAATGGTAAAAACACACTTTTTCGTAATTTAATCCCCTAAAGCTATAACCACCAATAAAGACCCCGGCTAAATAGTTTCCAAATTTTATCCCGAGAATATAAATACCTAATTTTTTACATGTTTTTACCTTTTAACCCTTTCACTGCTGAGCCAGTTCACCTATGTGCGCTGCGCTCATTCTGACCATTTTGTGCTAATTATTTTTAGATGACAGCCTAGGTCCTATTTAATTAAACTCCCCCCAGACAAAAAAAAACTTTAAAAAAAAAAAACATTTTTTTATTTTATTTAATTTTTTTTTTAAAACCAAACCTGGTCATGTTTGGTATCATTTGAAAGGCCATAATCAGGCCTTTCAAATGATGGCAAATATGACCATCTAGCTGCCATGGATCGGGAGATAAAGGGATCCTTAGGATCCCCTTATCTCTACATGGCAGCTAGAGGGTTAACTGGCCACTGACATCCTCACACATATGGTGAGGTTGTCAGTGGGTGGGGGGGGACCTGGAGGCTAGGCTGACATCCAAGATGTCAGCCCCCCTCCAGGTTTGAATCACGTTTTGGCGCCAATTGGCGCCGCAACGTGATCCGGCGGCGAAATGGTTAATGCCATACACCGCTGGAAAGGGGAGGCTCTCCCCTCTCCAGCGGTGCAAACGGCATCTCCCTAGCTTCAATGGTTGGGGAGATAGAGGGCTCCGAAGGAGCCCCCCCCTCCCCTCCATTGAAACACATGGGGGCACCTTCTGATGACATCACCACGCAGCGTGGCGACGTCATCAGCCTCGCCTGCCCATGTAAATCACATGGGCAGGCTTCCTCCCTGTCAGATCGACGTGGGATCCGACGAGGGAGGTGAGTATCGGGCGGGAGGGGGATTTGGCGCCGCTGACGTACCCTGTACGTCATCGGGTCTAAGGGAGACCCGAACACAGGACGTACAGGGTACGTCAGCGGTCGGGAAGGGGTTAACTTCTGTTTTTCTGGCCAAGGAAAAGGGGAGGGGGAGTCATTTTTATGTAGCAGCCATGGCCAGGTGATCTTGCTCACAAGGTCTGGTGGCTGCGCTGCTCCGCTGTAGTGACTTCTCTCTCTTCAAGCCTGAGATACACTAAGTGCGACGTGGCGAGATGCGCTCAGTGTATCCAGATGTTTGCACCTCCTTCGCTCAGGCTGCGTCACGGTGCGGCGCTGAGCGAAGGGAGTTGGAAAAATCCAACTTTCCCCTCGGCGGAGCGGCGCGCTGAGGGGAGAGGCAGGACCTGCAGCACATGGAGCATGCGCCGTGTCCTGTAGGTCCCTCCCGCCAGCGCTGCTCCGCACTCTTCCCTCGGTCAGCCCAGCAGCACGGGAGAGGAGAGCTTGCCCCACAGCAGGACCTGGGGCCAGGTGTCCCCGGGAGCCCCCCTCTCTATATAATAATCCAGGTTACTTGGCCATAAATAAATTGTATTCGAAAGGAATGACTGCCTATTTCAACATTCCTCTATATATTCAGGGTGTGCGGGTCACAGTCCGTAGGCTTGTGCGCTATACAGAGCCGTGGGAGGGCGGTTGTGTGTTATACAGAGTGCAGGCTTGGATGACGTAACTGCAGTAGGTGGGCCCTTGGTTGGTGTATGAGGAAGTAATTCGTTCCTATCTGCAGCTGATCCGAGGTTTCACTGCCATTCCGGATGCTGTATCCAGCTGATCCGCCTCACTTTTGCTGACATAGGTGCACCGGAAGTGACGCGGTTCGCCATTATGGCAAGTTCGCTCGATGGGCAGAACACGGGAGGAAGCCTGCTGATTGGCTGGTTTACGTGAGAGGCGCGCTTCTCACATAAACCATTAGCCAAGTTTGAAGATTTACCAGGACGGGAGGGGAGTATATAAAAAAAAAACACGCAGTTGGAAACAAGTGGTTTTTAGGGTAAGTATTACATTAAAAAATAATACTGAATAACTAGGTAGGGCAATAGGTATAATATAATTTTAAAAAAGAGGCTGATTTTTAGCCTAGAGTGTTCTTTTAACCATTCTACACAAATCTATATTCAGAGCGTTTCCTAGCCGTTGACCTTGTGCAGTTATCTTTTCATGTTTTCCTAAGTTTGATGAAATCTTGACAAGCCCCTTACAGATGTGCAGTTGCGCTACATGAGCCACATAAAGCACAACATGATTTGCATACCTCTTGGTAGCATGGTAGTTACCATAAGGAATTTTACTATGAGGAAAGCAGAACTAAACAGTGTGGACAAATAATTAAAATTCTTGCATAAATAATCTGCTTGCAACACATTATGTTTATTGTTTAATACCCTCCTTTTTTTTGTTTAGGAAGTGGCTCAAATCCTTATCAACATTTGGAAAAGAGTGCTGTTCTGCAAGAAGTGAGTGCTGCAGGCCGTATGGAGACATTGCTGTGTTATTAATGACTACATCACAATCTTCTTCTAACATCTTCATGCTCATTACAGAAAACACATTTATCAACCCCCTACTGTCTTTGCACTTTTGGGCCTCCATATATGACCGAGTTTAGTCATTTAAAAAGTGTTTCTTTGGCAACAACATGAACAATATAAAGTTGTGATTAATTCATCTTGTATGGAACTTGTTTCTCCTTTGAAAGGAATATTACAGTTAATATTTCTTATCGTTACCAGAATATCTGTAAACATCTGAAGAAGTATTTGAAAACGAAATTATATGTTCTATATGCTGGAAAATTACTTTATACATGTTTTCATTCTGGATTCCTTTGTGTCATTTTGCAGGCACGGTTATTCAATGAGACTCCCATAAATCCAAGAAGATGTATTCATATTTTAACCAAGATCCTGTACTTGCTGAACCAGGTAGAATACTAGTCATGTTTGCTACACATTTTTCTGGGACACTGATTAATAAGACTTTGTAGACTAGGAATGCTATTTTATTTTCCCATCTACCAATATGCTTAAATATGTGCAAGCAGAAAACACCCATATGAGATGACATAAAATTTATGCACAACTTTGTAACATTAACCTGCCTGGTGGTATTCCCGAGTGTGACTCGGGGTTAAATTTCGCTACCGCGATCAGTAACCCCGAGCCACACTGGGGCTGGATGCATACTCACCGCATTCTTCGCTCCCTTGCTGTCTCCGCAGTCACCGCAGTGTGATCGCGGCAGCCGGCGACTTTGCTTCCTGGTTCCGCTCCCTGCGAGCCACGCAACGCAGGGGGGCGAGACCAGGCGGCAAATCTGAAAAACTGTAATTAAAAAATGACTGTAAAAATACTGTAAAATAAACTTTTCGGGTGCTGGGATTCTTGTTCAGATGTACACTCCTTTGCCAATGAAATATACAGGACACGGGGGTACCAAAAAAAAAAAGTATTTATTCTCAAAGCAGAATTACAGAAATAAAAGGCAAAAATAATTTCTAAAATGTAATAAAGCTTTGCAATACAAGTTTCGCTGGTGCTTGCCCAGATCCACCAGCGAAACTTGTATTGCAAAGCCTTATTACATTTTAGAAATGATTTCTATTTGCCTTTTACTGCTGTAAAGCTGCTTTGAGAATAAATACTTTTTTTCGTACCCCCATGTCCTGTATATTTCATTGGCAAAGGAGTGTACATCTGGACAGGAATCCCAGCACCCAGAGGAAAGAGGCATTTTTTTTATTGCTATTATATTATTTTATATAATTTATTTTGGGATAATAAATTATTTTGTGTTTCAAACCTTCTCTGACTCCGTGTGTTTACTAGACTCTTGCTTGCATGGATTTCAGTGAGTTATTCCTACAGAATACAGGCTTACTATATAAAACAACACATTTCCTTTCCAAAAAATTTGAAACACTTTTAGACACAAAATTTTGCAAAAATTAGACCGCCATGGAGGTTAAGGCTGGTGTCAGATGAGCACTCTGTGCGCTCGTATTGGCGTGCCTCCCGGCAGCGGTGCGACGGGACTGGCCAAATGCTGCTGCGTGCGCACAAATTGTGCTTGCGAGAGCAGGCCTGCTGCGGCCATGCAGCAAACCTCTCCGTTGAAGCCCTACACCGCGCATTCGGCGGGGCTGCAAAGCGCGATCCTCCATAGGAGAATCAAACCTTGCAGTGCTGACTAAACTCACTGCACTCTGCGAGGTGGCCAGATGGGCATCAGAGTGGAAGGAACGTCCACTCTCAGGGACGTTCCTTCTGCTTTTAAAAACGCTCGTCTGACACCAGCCTAAGCAGTTAGGTTAGATACTCAATGAAAATTATAAAGTCTAAAACCTAAACCTTTTTCCTTTCACATTAATGTTTTATTTTGTACTTGTGTCTGTCCTGTTCAGGGTGAGCACTTTGGGACCATGGAAGCAACAGAAGCATTTTTTGCAATGACAAGATTATTCCAGTCAAATGATGTAAGTGGCTGTATATTCATTTTTTTGAAGAGTGACATTGCAGTGGTTCATATTCATAGCTTGATTTAACGTTGGTTACGTGACCTTACAATCTAACATACACCTATATACATCTCTCAATAACGAGATACGATAGAGCAAAGCAGAGTCCTCTTTTCCTATTGTTCTCCGTGTGTCAAACTTGTATGTTAAATGGATGCTCTAAGACACTGACCACTTTTGGCTAATTGAAGTGGTCAGGGTGTGTGCTGTGCCTCCTCCCTCTTCCATCCCCTTCCTCCATCCCCATGTGGCTGGTGCAGTTGTGTGAAGTGGAGGAGCTCATCATTCCATTTGTTTGTCACATGTTCTTGAAACTTGTTATGTCTTGGTGAATAAAAGTATTGAAATTGAGAGTACTTTTTTTGATAAGTGTGTGTGTGTGTATTACAGGTGAAACTCAAACTTTTGCACCATATTCTAATTTTTAATTTCAGTAATGCAATTTAAAAGGTGAAACTAATATATGAGAGACTCATTAAATGCAAAGCAAGGTAGTTCAAGCCGTGATTTGTCATAATTGTGATGATTTTGGTTTACAGTTCATGAAAACCCCAAATCCACAATCTCAGAAAATTAGAATATTACATGCAATCAATAAAACAAGGATTGTACATAGAACAATATCAGACCTCTGAAAAGTATAAGCATGCATATGTACTCGGTTTGGGCCCCTTTTGCAGCATTTACTGCCTCAATGCGGCGTGGCATGGAAGCTATCAGCCTGTGGTTATGGAAGACCAGGATACTTCAATAAGTGGCCTTCAGCTCTTCTGCATTGTTCGGTCTCGTGTCTCATCTTTCTCTTGGCAATGCCCTATAGATTCTCTATGGGGTTCAGGTCAAGCGAGTTTGCTGGCCAATCAAGCCCAGTATTCCCATGGTCATTGAACCAGGGTTTTGGTGCTTTTGGCAGTGTGGGCAGGTGCCAAGTCCTGCTGAAAAACGAAGTCAGCATCCCCATAAAGCTCGTCTGTGAAAGGGAAGCATGAAGTGCTCAATAATCTCCTGGTAGACGGCTGCGTTAACCCTGGACTTAATGAAGCACAGTGGACCAACACCAGCAGATGACATGGCTCCCCAAATCAACACTGTTGAAACCTCACACTGGACTTCAAGCATCTTGCAGTGTGTGTGCCTCTTCATTCTTCCTCCATACTCTGGGTCCTTGGTTTCCAAATGAGATGCAAAAGTTGCTCTCATCAGAAAAGAGGACTTTGGACCACTGAGCAACAGACCAGGTCTGTTTTTCTTTAGCCCAGGTAAGACACTTCTGACATTGTTGTTCAGGAGCGGCTTGACAAGAGGAATGCGACATTTGAAGCCCATGTCCAGGATCTGTCTGACTCTAGCCTCAGTCCACTCCTTGTGAAAGTCCCCAACAGTTTTGAATGGCCTTTTTCCTGACAATCCTCTCCAGGCTGCGGTCATCCCTGCTGCTTGTGCACCTTTTTCTTCCACACTTTTCCCTTCCATATAACTTTTTTCTATTAATGTGCTTTGATGCAGCACTTTGGGAACCTCCAACTTCATTTGCAATAACTAGGGTTGCACCGATACTAGTATCAGTGCCGATACCGGGTACTGCAGCAGTACTTGGTACTCGTGCAGTACCCCCGATATTTTTTTCCGATACCGGAAGCCGGCATTGAGCCGACTTGCTGGCATCCGAGGGGCAGGGGCGGCTGTCCGAATGCTCTATCGGCATTCGGACAGGCCCTGCAGCTGCTCTCCGCGATACTTGCCTTCCTGGGCTACGCGGGAAAGTCTTTGCGCGTTGCGCTCGTTGAAAGGACCCCAGCCGCGACCACGTGGGACCATGTGATCGCGGCTGGGGTCCTTCCAACGAGCGCACGCGCAGAAGCTTTCCTGGCGTCGCTCAGGAAGGTAAGAGCATTCGGACAGGCACCTGGAGCTCTCCGCGATACTTACCTTCCTGGGCGACGTCGGGAAAGTTTCCCCGCGTGCGCTCGTTGGAAGGACCCCAGGCGCGATCACATGGTCCGTCGTGGTCGTGGCTGGGGTCCTTCCAACGAGCGCAACGCGCAAAGACTTTCCCGGCGTCGCCCAGAAGGTAAATATCGCGGAGAGCTCTGGGGGGTAGAGGGAGAATCCCATGAGCTGGGGGCATTTTTATATGAGGTCTGTTCTTATTGGAAAGCGTCACATGACATAAAATAAGTATCGGTACTCGGTATCGGTGAGTACTTGAAGAAAAGTATCGGTACTCGGTCTTAAAGTGGTATCGGTGCATCCCTAGCAATAACCTTTTTGAGGCTTTCCCTCCTTTATGGAGGGTGTCAATGATGGTTTTCTGCACAACTGTCAGGTCAGCAGTCTTTCCCATGATTGTGATTCCTACTGAACCAGACCGAGCGACCATTTAAAGGCTCAGGAACCCTTTGCAGGTGTTATGGATTAATTAGCTGATTAGAGTGGGACACTTTGAGCCTAGAATATTGCACCTTTTCACAATATTCAAATTGTCTGAGATTGTGGATTTGGGGTTTTCATGAGCTGTAAGCCATAATCATCACAATTATGACAAATAACGGCTTGAACTACATTATATTGCCAAAAGTATTCGCTCTCCTGCCTTGACTCGCATATGAATTTAAGTGACATCCCATTCCTAATCCATAGGGTTCAATATGATGTCGGTCCACCCTTTGCAGCTATAACAGCTTCAACTCTTCTGGGAAGGCTGTCCATAAGGTTTAGGAGTGTGGTTATGGGAATTTTTGACCATTCTTCCTGAAGCGAATTTGTGAGGTCACACACTGATGTTGGACGAGAAGGCCTGGTTCTCAGTCTCTGCTCTAATTCATCCCAAAGGTGTTCTATCGGGTTGAGGTCAGGACTCTGTGCAGGCCAGTCAAGTTCATCCACACCAGACTCCGTCATCCATGTCTTTATGGACCTTGCTTTGTGCACTGGTGCACAGTCATGTTGGAAGAGGAAGGGGCCAGCTCCAAACTGTTCCCACAAAGTTGGGAGCATGGAATTGTCCAAAATGTCTTGGTATGCTGAAGCATTGAATTCCTTTTCACTGGAACTAAAGGGGCCAAGCCCAGCTCCTGAAAAATAATTCCCCCTCCAGCAAACTTTACACTTGGCACAATTCAGTCAGACAAGTACCGTTCTCCTGGACGAGTCTGGGTTTGGCGGTTGCCATCAGATTGCCAGATGGAGAAGCGCTATTCGTTACTCCAGGGAACGTGTCTCCTCTGCTCGAGTCCAGTGGTGACGTGCTTTACACCACTGCATCCAACGCTTTGCATTGCACTTGGTGATGTATATGGCTTGGATGCAGCTGCTCGGCCATGGAAATCCATTCCATGAAGTTCTCTGCGCACTGTTCTTGAGCTAATCTGAAGGCCACATGAAGTTTGGAGGTCTGTAGCGGTTGACTCTGCAGAAAGTTGGCGACCTCTTCGCACTATGCGCCTCAGCATCCGCTGACCCCGCTCCGTCAGTTTACGTGGCCTACCACTTCGTGGCTGAGTTGCTGTCGTTCCCAAACACTTACACGTTCTTATACAGTTGACTGGTATATTTAGGAGCGAGGAAATTGCACGACTGGATTTGTTACACAGGTGGCATCATATCACAGTTCCACGCTGGAATTCACTGAGCTCCTGAGAGAGACCCAGTCTGTATGCCTAGGTGCTTGATTTTATATACCTGTGGCCATGGAAGTGATTGGAACACCTGATTCTGATTTTTTGGATGGGTGCGCGAATTCTTTTGGCAATATAGTGTATATCGAACCGCAGCTGAGCAGGTCAAAAGCAAATAATTTTTTTTATTGCAAACAAAATTTAGTTTGCTTTTGGGCTATGGAAGGTGCCCCCAAAGCTTTAGCCCTGTGGGCAGAATGTCCAAGGTGCTAAAACTGTTTAAAATCAACTAGGAAATATCCTTATAGGAGTTTCACCAGCTGATGCTCCGAGCCTTGAACTGCATCTCTAACTGCAGTAACTCCATTTGGCCAGTAGGTGGCACCTGCCTATCAAATAGATTATTACATTAAGGAAAACATTGGGGATATCAATATTCCCAAATACATCTTACTGTATAATTAAAACGATTTTCCAAAAAAAAAAAAAAATACTGGTTCCTGACAGATTTTTGGAAAATCATTTGGTAGTGAAGGGGTTAAGAATACCTAGTCGTTGTAGGAAACAGCACTATCAGGGTTATTCAGAGAGCGGTGAAAACTAGGAGAATGGTAGGAGAAGAGACCAATTTGGAAAGTGAGATAAATGGGAGAATTTTTCTAGTTTGACTGTAGAAGTGAAAATTCTAGCTTAAAATAGCCATTCTCCTGGTTTTCACCTCTCTCTGAATAACCCTGTATATCTGTAGATATTCCCATTGCTAGCAATGCCTGTACTACAACTGATGTTTATTTTTCACATGTTGAAACTGAAGACTCCTGTTAGGAGCGAGTTTTTGTGCGTTCCTTGCATATACTCTTCTTTACAACATTCTCCTCAGCGTAGGGTTTCTGACTGTTCATTATAATATAGCTATAACATCCGTTGTATTTATTATATTTGTTGTTCAATGTTTTATTCTTAACTTTACAGCAAACCCTTAGACGAATGTGTTATATTACAATCAAAGAGATGGCGAATATCTCTGAAGATGTTATTATTGTCACAAGCAGGTACGTAATGCTCCCTGCTAAGTATCTTGTATATTTAAAAGGCCATTCAAATACGATTCGTGTTTTTTCTTTTCATTGAAATGCAGCGCAGACCTGTGTTTCACATAATTTTGGTAGTTAAACGGTTGTGAAAGGGTTGCATTCAGGTCTAAATTGAGTGCAATTCTTTGATGCACTTTTTAATCTGTCTTGTCATATACTACTTTAATAGATAAGATGTCTTGAATGTATTGTTTGAAAAGTCTAGAAACCAATAACCTTGAAGCAGTTTCCCACTAACCTGTGTAGAGGAAGTGATTGGATTAACCTTTGGGCTAAATCAATTCCACAGTCTGACCAAAGACATGACTGGGAAAGAAGACGTGTATAGGGGACCAGCAATCCGAGCTCTCTGCAGCATCACTGATGTAAGTAGCCAGAACTGCTGATCTTACTTGCAATAGCCATATTTATTTCCTGAGGTAAAGATAATCTTTCCCTGTAAGTTCCATGAACACTTTTTACATATTTGTGGTTTTTTTCTTCACTTTTTAGGCCACCATGCTCCAAGCCATTGAACGTTATATGAAACAGGCAATAGTGGATAAAGTTCCTAGTGTTTCTAGTTCTGCATTGGTGTCTTCGTTGGTAAGTACATAAATAAAAATTTTGTTTTTGTAAATTGTTTCATGTATCTTTTCATAGTAATTTGTGCTTGGTTACATTTTGATCTTGAACTTGGTATTGACTGTTATTTTCCTCAGCACATGAATAAAATAAGCCACGATGTGGTGAAACGTTGGATCAATGAAGCACAAGAAGCAGCTTCTAGTGACAACATCATGGTACAGGTAGGCTCCGTCTCCTTGTTCAAGTTAAGTCTAGTCTCTTTAAAGACTTGACCGTTTTTTAACATGTATATTAAAAAGTCTTCTTGAGGTAGCTGGCACAAGTAGATACAAAATAGTGTTTCTTGTTTGCCACTGTGACAAGACTCAAATTGATCTGGGGGTACTCAGATTTGCCATTATTGTTGAGTGGTGTGGGACTGTGGGTCCTGGGAAGTCTGACACGTCATTCTATTCCCCATTCCACTCCTATGTCCAAGTCACCCTGTGCCATGTGTGAGTATTGTTATAGTTTGTGTTTATTTGTTACTGTTATTATTTCCAATATCATTACTGTGTGTCACTGTGTGTGTCAAAGGGACACTACCACCAAAAACTGAAATGTTCTTATTTTATGTTGCTGATATCTTTATATGTGCTTTGATGTTTAGTTAAGAAAATATTTTACTTTGTGTGTCACTAGGTGCATACATTCTGTGATATTTTGTGCTGTAAACTAACCCCCCCCCCCCACCCCATATCTTTACACCACTTGTTTCTCACTGTGGCATTGAGCTTAGAATGGAGTGAATGGGTCTAGTTATGGTAACCGACTCACAACAAAGTATTGTGTGGGTGTAAACTATTCAAAGGACATCAACAGGGAGTAGATTACAAGTCTTTTGAGCTCCCTGTATTATCTCATTCAGCTGCCATCTCTTATCTCAAGTAGCCTGGAGAACAAGTAGCCCCCTGCAGCCTTCTCTAAACAGTCCATCCTTCATGTTATTGACTGTTAAATACTGCAGAAGCTTATCCACAGCTGTAAATTAAAACTCAACATAATGCTTTGTTTACCAAAATCTTATGGGAAAAAATCTTCAAAATGGAAACGAGATTAACCTGTTTTTTTCCTTTTTACATGGAATTACTTATAAAAGTTTTTTTTTTAAATTGTCTTTGTAATGCACAAGTAATCTAATTACAGCTTATGTTGGTGGTAGTGTCTCTTCAAACGATGGGTGCAGCTGGTGTGAATAACGTGAATTCTTTATTTTCTCAGTATCATGCACTAGGACTCTTGTACTACTTGCGTAAGAACGATCGGCTTGCAGTTTCCAAGATGCTCAACAAATTCACAAAATCTGGGCTTAAATCTCCGTTTGCTTACTGCATGTTAATTCGTATTGCCAGCCGGCTTCTGGAGGAGTCTGAAGAAGGGTGAGCTCCGATAACGTTTATCTCCATAGATCAGAGAAAATTAAAAACACTTCATTGTGCGACTGATGGTGGTTAAGTAATCTTCACATATGTTTGTGACTGTATTAATTATTTCTATTTTTAGAGCTGCAACTTCTCCAGCTGCCACGTTTTCACGTGTGTTAACACTTTACCAAAAATCTCCGTTTTTATGTGTACTCATCAGTATTTGGCATTTACAACATGTATATAATTTTATATTTTGTGTGTATGTTTAAATATTGGGGCTGCGAGGAGGGCTGCGAGATCGTGCAGTGGTGCGGACTGATCACGGAGGGAGACTGGGGACTATTTGTCCCCAGTCTCACTCTGCTCCTGGGGGCCAGAAGCGACGGAACAGGCCACTGTTCTCCCCACTGGATGAGAGATGAGTATCTGATTTATTGGGAGGGTTTTAGCTGGTGCTAAATGATTCTGCAGAAGCAAAATCAGTCAGCACCAGCTTCTACCTGTGGTTAAATTTTTTTTTATTTTTTTTTGCGGTGCAGTAATTAGGACTTTGTAGTACCTTTATCCTACCGCTAATTACTGATTGCTCTGCCCATGTTAAGTATAGAGTGCACACAGTACAGTAAGCTCGCGCAATCACTGATGTGCTAATAGACTTTTTACATTATTAGCGTTAGGAAGGTAATCTGGGTGGCATGCGTTAAAGTCACTTATCTTGACGTTAACGACTGCTCACCCAAATGCTATAGTTGGCGTTCACTAGAGAATAGTGACAAAAGTATTTAATAAATCGCACATGGCAGAAATTTCAAAGAATAATAAACCAGTCAGAAAAGACATGAGCCTTACAAAACATGCATTGTTCAGAATATGTTAGTTGCAGCCCTAAGGATTATTTTCATATTCAATTAGTTAGCTGAATTGGTTTTTTGATTTAATCCAGGAGTTAAAAAAAAATTGTTGCTTTTAAAGAACATTGTAAAAGGAAAACGAAATCAACCCCCCCCCCCCTCCTTTTTTTTAAAATTTTTTTATTTCTTGCGTAGCGTACATAACTTTTATACACCATACACAAATTGTATATCTCCCTTAACGTGCGCTCTTTTTCTCACACAATGTACGCGAGTGCCTGATCAGGATAATGGATCGAAGTAGCTTGCGCAGCTCAAACCCATATCTGTTTTCTCCCCTAATGAACACCATGAGCACTCTGATGGCAGCATGAAACTGAGGTGAGAAGGCTGGGGGGCACTCCATGGAGCCCAACCACTTTAATAAGTTAAAGTTGTCAGGATACCTAGAATGTCCCTTTTTAAAATTACTTCATAAACAGAGTTGAGGGACCAGAGGTGAGAACGAGTGAGTGAGTATGTGGAAGGGAGTGAGTTTGGGCAAGAGCCAAGACCGCAGTATGGAAGGGAGTTTGTGGGGGAGCGACCAGGACCAAAGGGAGGGATGGCAGCTGTGAACCAGAGAGGGAAGGTAAAATTGTGGCACAGGACTTCAGCTCCAAGTAGAGCTAAAACACCTGCGGCACAGTTCCTCCACCCAGTAGCAGTGCCTCAGGGTCTGTCCTCTAGTTCTTCTACTGTTGTAAACTAAATAGAAACAAACTGGTGATGTCTATCATAACCCTAGAACTAAATTATACAAAGTAAAGCAGCTGCACGTCTACTCAAATCAGCTCCGGTGTAGCGTCTGAGGTTATAACGTTTACCTCCGTCTGACTCTAAAACAGTGCGTGCTGTACACAAACCGATTAATCAATAATGGAAATAGTTGACAACTATTTTCATTATTAATTAGTTATTTCAGCCCTAGAAGATGTATACATATGCACTTGTAACTTTTCCTTTCTTATCAAATATAAAAAATGAGCGTGTGTTAGGGTAAACCCTGGTGCCGCTTATAAAATAGGTATTGTGCTCTTACAGGCACAACAGTCCTCTTTTTGACTTTATTGAGAGCTGTCTTCGGAACAAACATGAAATGGTGATTTATGAAGCTGCTTCAGCAATCATCCATCTGCCTAACTGCACAGCGAGAGAGCTGGCACCTGCTGTTTCTGGTATGAAAAGTCACTACTCTCTTTAATTTTCAACATTTTTACATTCCTTTTCATCACCTTCGTCTATTAACTACTTACACAAACGGCCTTTTTTACAAAATACTATTTGACTTTATCATGTATTACTCTTCAGACGTTGTCTTTTGCCTCCCTCACTTTTGTTTAGAAACATGAGATGCTTAGTTGGCATTTAAATATAGGGTATAGAAACATAGAAAATGTTGGCAGATAAAAAAATTTCGGCCCATCTAGTCTGCCCAATTACATGGATACTTTACCTGGATTTATGTTTAGGATAGCCTTATGCCTATCCCATGTATGCTTAAATTCAATCACTGTTTTGGCCTCTACCACTTCAACTGGAAGGCTGTTCCATGTATCCACCACCCTCTCAGTAAAATAATGCGTCCTGATGTTACTTTTAAACTAGGATGCACCGATACTAGTATCGGTATCAGGGCCGATATTGCCGTTTGCACGAGTACTTGTTACTCGTGCAAACGGCCCGATACATCCTGCCGATACCGGAAGCCGGCGCTGGGCCGGCTTGCCGGTATCCGCGTGGCTGGGGAAGCTGGCCGCGTGCATGAAAAGCACGCGGCCAGCGTTCCCCTCCGGCGCGCCGCGATACTCACCCATCCTGAAGGTCCGGTCGCTGGGCAGTGATGCGTTCCCGCGGCCACTGGGCGCTCCTGTGACGCTGCCTCTCGGCTGGAGGCAGCGTCACAGATGCGCCCGGCGGCCACGTGATCGCATCACTGCCCAGCGACCGGACCTTCAGGATGGGTGAGTATCGCGGTGCGCCGGAGGGGAACGCTGGCCGCGTGCTTTACATGCATACGGCCAGCTTCCCCAGCGTTCGAGCTGGGGGCAAATCCATGAGACCTGGGGGCCATATCCATCAGAGCTGGGGCCATATCCATCAGAGCTGGGGCCATATCCATCAGAGCTGGGGCCATATCCATCAGAGCTGGGGCCATATCCATCAGAGCTGGGGCCATATCCATCAGAGCTGGGGCCATATCCATCAGAGCTGGGGCCAAATCCATCAGAGCTGGGGCCAAATCCATCAGAGCTGGGGCCAAATCCATCAGAGCTGGGGCCAAATCCATCAGAGCTGGGGCCAATCCATCAGAGCTGGGGCCAAATCCATCAGAGCTGGGGCCAAATCCATCAGAGCTGGGGCCAATATCCATCAGAGCTGGGGCCAAATCCATCAGAGCTGGGGCCAAATCCATCAGAGCTGGGGCCAAATCCATCAGAGCTGGGGCCAAATCCATCAGAGCTGGGGCCAAATCCATCAGAGCTGGGGCCAAATCCATCAGAGCTGGGGCCAATCCATCAGAGCTGGGGCCAAATCCATCAGAGCTGGGGCCAAATCCATCAGAGCTGGGGCCAAATCCATCAGAGCTGGGGCCAAATCCATCAGAGCTGGGGCCAAATCCATCAGAGCTGGGGCCAAATCCATCAGAGCTGGGGCCAAATCCATCATAAATTTTTATATGAGGTCTGTTCCTATTGGAAAGCGTCACATGACATTAAATAAAAGTATCGGTACTCTGTATCGGTGAGTACTTTTAAAAAGTATCGGTACTCGGTCTTAAAAAAGTGGTATCGGTGCATCCCTATTTTAAACCTTTGCCCCTCTAATCTAAGACTATGTCCTCTTTTTTTGCTACTTTGTTTCCTTTTAAATATACTCCCTTCCTCTACCTTGTGGATTCCCTTTACGTATTTAAATGTTTCTATCATATCTCCTCTGTCTCGTCTTTTTTCCAAACTATACATGTTAAGATCATTAAGCCTTTCCTGGTAACTTTTCTCCTTCAAGCCGTACACCATTTTAGTAGCCCTTCTCCGAACTCTCTCTAAGATGTCTATATCCTTCTGGAGATACGGTCTCCAGTACTGCACACAGTACTCCAAGTGAGGTCTCACCAGTGCTCTGTACAGTGGCATGAGCACTTCCCTTTTCCTACTGCTAATACCTCTCCCTACACAACCAAGCATTCTGCCAGCATTTCCTGCTGCTCTATTACATTGACTACTTACCCTTAATAATGTTTATGCATAGATTATTTAAACATTTACCCATTGCAAAATAACAATGTACATTTCTTGGTTTTAATCTTATATATTCTCTTATCCTTTATAGAAATATTCCTGAGATGAAAGGTTCTAAACTTTATATTGTGTCGCCTTTTTTTCACACTGAAAATGCATTATTGGCATACATGGCCTTTGTGTCAAATTCAGTAAATGAGATTAAGATAGAATACCTGATCATTTTTATCTGTATATTATAAGTAGCAATGCAGCTTCCAAAAAATATACATTTTTTTAAATGACATTCTCATATTTATTTAGCAAACCTATTCCACGGCACTTTACAACTGGGAAATACAGACAAGACAAACATGTACCAATTTATGCCAATTGTATCCATTTATACAAGTGCACAGCCAGATGGTCAATGAGCTTACAATCTAAAGGAATACCAAAATAAATTTTAAATAAATTCTGTATATGAATAATTGAATGCACTTGAAAATTACTGTAACAACTAGTATCTCTACTATACAGGGATGTTCAGTAATTATACCCCCCTAAATCCTCTTCCTGTATAGGCGTGAGGGACCACAGACCTCTCCCTGTATGCCCCTCTCTCCCTGGCTGATGGAATGCAGCAGCAAAGTTTGTTGAACTTTTTCTAACCGGGAGAGAGGGCTCTTCTTTGTAGCTACTTTATACTAAGACTAGAGAAATGAAATCTCGTATCGCATTTTCTTTCTCCCCAGGCTTTATATTCAAATCTGCATTTTTCATTTTGTTTCATTCTATACACATTTTGTTGATAGTGAAAGTCTTTAAATCAATTTTTTTTTTTAATGTTTGTGTTTTCAGTGTTGCAACTTTTCTGTAGCTCTCCCAAACCTGCTTTGAGGTATGCCGCTGTAAGAACCCTTAATAAAGTGAGTAATCATAGCAACATAATGTATTATTTTTATGTGTACATCATCTCTAGTAAACAAGTGTAGTAGTGCAGGCCATTTCACTTAAGTAAAGTTGCATGAAATGTGTGTTATAAGCTTACTTTGAGGTAAAACAGGGGTGGGTTACATTTTTTCATCCCTTTAACCCCATAGTGACAAGTCCGTTTTACCATTGTCTGTCCGAAAGTACCCACTGCTGTTTTTACGTTTCTGCGCTGTTTGTGTTTAGGTCTAATTTTCCACTTTTATGTCTAAGGAACCCACACATATTACATACCGTTTTCCTCACCATTCAAATGGACTTTCTAAAGATATCATTATTTTCATCATATCGTATAATTTACTTTAAAAAAAAGTATAAATATGATGAAAAAATACACTTTTTTGAACTTTAACCTTCAAAATCTACAACCGTCAAAGACCCCAGCTAAATAGTTTCAAAATTTTGTTCTGAGATTAGAAATACCCAATTTTCACATGTTTTTGCTTTTTAACCCGTTCACTGCTGAGTCATTTCACCTTTGTGTGCTGAGCTGTTTTTGGCTGTTTTGTGCTCATGTTTAAACGTAATTTGAAGTCCTATTTTATTATACCCCCCAGGACAAAAATTCTCTTTTTTAAAAACACAGTTTTTATTTTTACACCAAACCTTGTCGTTTTTTGTATCATTGGAAATTCCATGATCAGGCCTTTCCAATGATGCCAAACAGGACCATCTAGCTGATTTGGGAAATACGGGATTCCCAAGATGTTAGCCACCTCCGGGAGTGGATCACGATTCAGCGCCGAATCGCGATCTGGCACCTATGGGATTAAAGAGCGGCACCACTGGAAAGAGCAGGCTCTACCCTATGTGCAGCCCTTGGGGAAGGAGAAGGGTCCAAAGGACCTTCTCCCCTTTCAGGTTCCCCTCCTGCAGGTGCTGGGGGATGCCTGTAAATTACATCACGACGGCTGGGGTACATAAAACCTTCGGGCCGACTTCAAGGAAGTCAGACCAATGTGGGACTCTGGCCAGAGATTTTAAGTATAGGTAGGTAGGTAGGTAGGTAGGGGGGGTTAAAGGACCATGACGTGCATAGTATGTCCTTGATTCTTAAGGGGAATTTTTCCCCAGGACGTACTATGTACGTCAGTGGTCCTTATGGGGTTAAATAAGAGGTTTATGAGGATCCTGAGGACGAGTAGCTGCACTAGTGTCCTACTCTACGGTGGGGCCCGCTCAGGTCTCACAGGGTTTTTGCTCAATTGGGCCATTAAAGGGACGAATGCTCCATATGCAAATCGGCCTGCTCTCACCCAGAAAGGGTGGCCAATACTGATTGCCAAGGACGTCATCCCTGCACGAGAGATGCAGCAACCCCCTCAGGACCCTCATAAACCTCTCCTTTTCTCACCACAAGTATACAGGGTAATCTAGAAGCGGACCCCTTGCTCAATGTGCCTAGAGGGGTGTCAGCTATACCCTCCTGACAAGGCCGAAACGATCGTTGGGGGTTGCTGCATCTCTCGTGATTGCAAGCATATTTTATCACTTCAGTTGTTTAAAATAACGTCTGAATAGTTAAATTAGCGTCGGAATAGTTAATTTACTACTTCCTAAAAATAAGGAGCGTTATTGAGTTTTGTGAATTGACTACCTTTACACAGCAGCTATATAACAAGCGATATCAATGAAATAACGGCCGAAATGAAGAAAAAAAGCTTTGTGAATTGACCCCAAAAGAGTATTGTCTGTAGGGCTTCTTATATGACTATTGCTTTTGATGTGTTCTTTTGAAGTAAGTATGGTGGGCGTCATATTAGCTTCCAGTGAGATGCGTGACTAAGACTGCGTTTTGACCCGCCTTCTGTAATGAATGGAATTGCACAAATGAATTCCATATATTTTGTGACCTTTTTCTTACACATACATACCATGCTAATCTTAGCTATTTCTTAGGTTTTAATAGAGTAAAACTACGTATACTTGTCCAGCATGTAGTCTTGTTTGTTTTGAGAAGTCACAATTTTTAGAACATTATCCTTAGGGTTGCACCGATACCGATACTAGTATTGGTGCCGATACCGGGTACTGCAGGAGTACTTGGTACTCGTGCAGTACCCCTGATATTTTCCCCGATACCGGAAGCCGGCATTGAGCCGGCTTGCCGGCATCCGAGGGGCTGGGGCGGCTGTCCGAATGCTCTATCGGCATTCGGACAGGCCCTGCAGCTGCTCACGGTGTTCATACTTACCTTCCTGAGAGACGCCGGGAAAGTCTCCGCGCGTGCGCTCGTTGGAAGGCCCCCAGCCGCGACCACGTGGGACCATGTGATCGCGGCTGGGGCCTTTTCACACACGCACGCACAAACTTTCCCGGCGTCGCTCAGGAAGGCAAGTATGAACACAGTGAGCAGCTGCAGGGCCTGTCCGAATGCCGATAGAGCATTCGGACAGGCACCTGGAGCTCTCCGTGATGATACTTACCTTCCTGGGCGACGCCGGGAAAGTTTTCGTGCGTGCGCTTGTTGGAAGGCCCCCAGCCGCGATCACATGGTCCCACGTGGTTGCGGCTGGGAGCCTCCCAAGAACGCACGCGCAAAGACTTTCCCGGCGTTGCCCAGGAAGGTAAGTATCATCGTGGAGAGCTCCATGTGAGCTGGGTGGGGGGAATCCATGTGTGAGCTGGGGGGTGGGAATCCATGTGTGAGCTGGGGCAATATCCCATGAGCTGGGGTAGTATATATATATATATATCTATCTATCTATCTTGGGGGGATATATACATGTGAGCTGGGGGCATTTTTAAATGGTCTGTTCTTATTGGAAAGTGGTCACATGACATTAAAGTATCGGTACTCGTATCGGTGAGTACTTTTAAAAAGTATCGGTACTCGTACTCGGTCTTAATCGGTGCATCCCTAATTATCATAAACACATTTGCTTCCATTTGATTGCTAATCAGTAATTTTGTTGGGTGATCGAAACTTAATTCTGTTTTATAATTTTGAATCTAGGAGAGAACATAATGCCTTCTTTTCCTTGTAGGTGGCAATGAAGCACCCATCTGCGGTAACTGCATGCAACCTCGACTTAGAAGGCCTCATTACAGATTCTAATCGTAGTATTGCAACATTAGCCATCACCACACTTCTGAAAACCGGCAGTGAAAGCAGCGTTGACAGGCTCATGAAAC
The DNA here is from genome assembly GCA_009667805.1 of Leptobrachium leishanense. NCBI lineage: Eukaryota > Metazoa > Chordata > Amphibia > Anura > Megophryidae > Leptobrachium > Leptobrachium leishanense. The sequence continues at coordinate 60,563 of RXON01000158.1, forward strand.
AGATCTCTACATTTGTGTCTGAAATCTCTGATGAATTTAAAGTAAGTCGTTTTATCTGATGTTAATCTATTCCTCCTTTACTGCAAATTATTTACCCATGCATATACTATAACCCACTCAGTAACCAGTAACAGAATTCTATACATAAAGCTGCAAATGTAACATAAATGGTACTTTCTGGCCCTATAGACATATTGGAGGCCAGAATTATGAAGTTCTGGCATATTGATTTTTTTTTTATTATTATTTTTAAAGCGGTCAGGTTGCACAGTTAGAGGGTTTGTATCCAAGGCTCAAGACAAGATCGCTATGCCCAATAGTGAAAAAGTTGACACTATTGTAAAGTCATTCTTTAATAAATATTAAAAAAATATGTATCATCGAGCAACAGCAAAGGATTACAATTGCTGTTGTGTGTTTCCAATCAAATATTTTGTGTAATGATCCTGAGTTGGAATGTTAATTACATTTTTCTATATTCCACCTGCGAATATTGGCTGAACTAGCAATTTGGAATAATTCTCATTTACTGTAAATGTATATTTTGAGAATTTTAAGAAATGTTTTTTTACACTTTAAATCTAAACACCCTGTTTGAGATGAGTTGTCAATGTGGTTTGCAGGTGGTTGTTGTACAAGCTATCAGTGCCTTATGTCAGAAGTACCCACGCAAGCATACTGTGATGATGACCTTTCTTTCTAACATGCTCAGGGATGACGTAAGTGTTCATACATTAGTTTTTGTTGGCTAGCAATCCGTTAACTTTATGTATGGTAAAATGGATAATTTATCGAATTGTGATTCTTACATGATTCATACAAATACAACAATGTATGCATTTACTCATCGTTATTAATTCCCAAGGCTATAACACTGACATGTATAGGGAGTTTATGAAACCTTTTATCATTATTATTTTTTATATATCCTCTCTTATGATCATTTTTGGAGTTTTATTCGTTAAAAAATATATTGATTGAATATGGTTGCCCTTTTAACTTTCAGAAACCTTGATGAACGGAGTAACTGAAAACTCAGGTGGAGGGACAAATGTCAGGGTTTTCCCACCCAAATTGGGATAAAAAATAATTTGTGCAGCTTCAGCTTGTGTAGTGCTCACTTCTTCATTTTTCTGCAACACGAGGTCGCTGATTATTTCTGACTATACATTAGGGCTGAAACAACTAATCGATGATTAAATTGGTTGTCAACTATTTCCATTATCAATTAATCGGTGACGATTAATCGTCCTGTGTATAGCACACACTGTTTAGAGTTAGACTGAGTTAAACGTAAATAACCTCATTTAGAAGGTTTAGATTGGAGAAGATGCGCCGCTGCTTTACTAGGTATGATTTCGTTTTAGGGTTATGTCCGACACAACCAGTTTATTTTTATTCAGTTTACAACAGTAGCAGACCTATAACACAAACAATAGGGATTCTGCCACTGGGTGAAGGAGCTGTATGCCTGTGTTTTATCCTTACTTGAAGCTGGAGTCCTGTGCCACTACCCCACCCTCCCTGCCACACCCTCTTTGGTTGGGAACTGCCATTCCCTCCCTTTTGGTCTGGTCCCTTTCTCCAAACTCACTCCCACACTCAGATCCAGTCTTTTTTGTCCATACCCATTCCCTCTGACACTTAGGTCAAGTCACTCCCTTCCACCTCCAGTTCCTCCTCCCACTCAGTTTGCTCACGAAATTATTTAAAAGGGACACTCTACACACCCTGACCACTTTACCTTATTTACCCCGATTTCATGCTGACATCATCATCTATGATCAAGTGCTTGTAGCCACGATCATTTGAGAAAGAAAACATGCAGGGTTATCCAAAGAGATCCGAATTGCTTGAGAAAGGTAACCGAACGCTGAAAATCAGCGTTCGGTTTCCTTTCCTGGCCATTCGTCTATCCAGAGAGCAGGCAATTCGCCAAATTCTGGCGAATTGCCTGCACATACGGTGCCTGTTCGAGGGCAGTGAAAACCCCATAAAAAAGCACTGCTTCGGCTATTCAGAGAACACAAACCAGCAGTGAAAGGTTCCCGACATGCCCTGCCGTTCGGTGGTTTAATTCGGCAAATTTATTCAGGAGAATCCCATAGACTTCAATGTTAAAAATATTCCCGTTTTAATTCAATATCTAATAAACCAATCATTATAAAATTCTGCAGCAAAAAGTCTCTTTATTTATAGATTTTTTTAGGATACTTTAAGCATTTTTTTTTTATTTATTATTTTTTTTAAGTTTACTTATTTTTTTCTGTAAGAGCCCTCTTTATTATCATTCCCTGGACCTCATATGTAAATTTCAGACATTTTCGCTCAGTAGTTTCTTTGCAAACAGCGTTTAATTTTCACAGATTCATACAAACTGTTTTGCTAATTTATTCACTGCCTCCTCTGCGTCTCAGCTGCTTCGGCTCTGTGTGATTCGGCTCCTGTTCGGCTGCTTCGCTGCGTGTGATGGCTCCTGCTCGGGTTTTTCGAAGGTTAATCCAGATGTTTTTGCTTGTTTTCGGCGTGCATTCGGTGGGTTTTGCGGTTAGTTTTCGTCAGGTTTGCGGCAGCTTTTCCCTGAAATTCGGGGACCCTGTGGTGTTTGCTGAATACACCGCAGGGTCACCGAAATGGGATCGGCAAAAGGAACCGAATTGAAGAGAACGAAAAGTCACCGAACGTGCGGTGACTTTTCGAATCTTTGAATAACCCTGACGGGTTTAAGCTGCGGATGCAGCATCAACCCATCCCTCTGACCAAGCACTCGCATACCTTGTGTGAAAAGTAAGCAAGATATGCAAATTGTGTATGTACTTCCGAAAGTTATGTACTTACTAAAGTTGCGTACACTACGCAAATTGCTTATGAAAAAAGGGCGAGGGGTTGTGGTTATTTTTTAAGTAAACAATTTTTTTTATTATACGACTAATCGAAATAATAATCGGCCAACTAATCGATTTATGATAATAATCGTTAGTTGCAGCCCTACTATACATTATATCAGTTTGTGCTTTTTTTTTTTGTGTATGTGGATGAGCTATTTAAAGACTTTCATTCGTTATGTCTTAAGACGGATTACATGAATTGCTAAATCTTGTACAGAAATAATGTCTATCTACTTTTGTAATAGCTACAACAAATTTTTATTTTATTCTGTCCCCTTTTTAGGGTGGTTTTGAGTATAAACGTGCAATTGTAGACTGCATAATCAGTATAATCGAAGAGAACCCAGACAGCAAAGAGTCTGGTTTGGCCCATCTGTGTGAGTTCATTGAGGACTGTGAGCACACTGTACTGGCCACCAAGATACTGCACTTATTAGGAAAAGAAGGACCTCGAACACACACTCCTTCCAAGTACATCCGCTTCATCTTCAATAGGGTAGTACTGGAGAATGAAGCAGTCAGAGCAGGTAAGTGGCTAAATAAGTGGGATTCTGGTATTAAAAATGTCAGGGGGTAAAACTGGCATCCTATTATTGGATTCACAGCTATACATCAAGCGTAAAAGATAACCTGAGTTTAGGCTTTTTCTTTTGTGCAGTACAAGTAAACCATATGTGGAATTTCATCTTTTCAAATCTCCATATTTATCCAGCCATGGTATAAAGCCACATTGCCGATCACGTGTACAATTGTACAAAACCAACAGAAATATACAGAGTTACTCATAAAGTACTGTTGTTGCAAACAGCAGCAAATATCGTTGTTGCAAGGACCATAAACGCAGAGTTTCCTTAAAGGGAAGTTATAAACCGTTGCTTCACCAACAAATCTTCTCCTTCCACGTTTTGAATACCACTGTGAAATTCTCCGATGTTTATCATTGTTGCAAAAAACAGCTAATGACGGTGGTTTGTGAATAATCATATTGTGTAATCTCAATATGTGTTAGCACTACTGTGTTTTTGTTGCTTTTTGTTTTGTAGAATTGTACACTTGAAGGGTTATTCAAAGTGCACTGAAATTTCGGTACTCTTTCATTCGGCACACTTCAACAAGCTCATTTCACCAACCCTGCAGTGAATTCAGCATTTACCGCACGGTCCCCGAAGTGCGCCAAATCGATCTGCCAGTAAACCCACCGAATGCAGCTGCAAACCGTCGAACACATCTGATAAACTGCCGAAAAAACACTGAAAAGTCTGATAAACCACCTAACGCAGCCGACAATCCGCTGAACAGACTGCCAAATGCCGCTGGAAAAAGCTGACTAGCCGCCGAAAAGGAGTAAATAAAAACAAACCAACAAAGACTGGCATTTTCTAAAAGGCATTTCAAAAACAAAACTATTGCATGGAAATAATATGCGGTCCTATGAATAACAATAAAAAGTTCTGTTACAGAATAAAAAAACCACCATTTAAAAAAATTGGAATCAAATATTTCACCAGAAAAATGCCCAAAATTATTAAAAATAAACTTTTTGCATCAAAGGAAAAGCGTAAATGGCTCTAACAGGATTTTTTTTTACATTGAAGCCTGTGGGATTCACCTGTTTAAACCTGTTAAACGAAAAGAAAATCTCTGCATTTCGCCAACTTTTTGGTGCTGTTCTGTGTTCTCTGAATAGATTAACCATTGCTTCTCTATGGGAATTTCACTGCCACTCAACACTATTTTGCTGGTAATTCACCAAAATTTGGCGAACTGCTAGCTTTCTGAATAGCCAAATTGCCACAAAATTGCACTGTACGGGGAAATTCACTGTTTGGTTCACTTCAGTGGCCAATTTGACTCTGGTGACCAAAGGGGTTATTCAAAAATGTGTTTTTTTTATTTTTTTTTTATTTAAATTTACAAGTTTTTATTTTGTAATATTGTCAGCAAGACCGCAAACTGGAAATAAAGGCCTCGCAGGGCCACAAACGGTCAAATAAAGCACGTAGAGAGAGAAAGAACAAAAACAACTATGCATAATGTTGCAGACAGCACATAAAAGTAAAATGAGGAACGACCGGCTTAAGAGTGCTAAGAAGAAGAAGAAAAAAAAAAGGTAGTCCTCAGAGATGGTGCATCAGGAAAAATCGGGGGGGGGACAGAAAAAGAAAAAAAAACAGTCAAGTGTCATCGCAAAGGGGGGGGTCTCAGCTGAAGGGGGAGTGTATCTTCACAAATCACTTCACATAAAAAAAAAACGAAAAAGCACTCTGCAGACGGGAGGGGGAGAGGAGGGGGCACCAGGAGAAGGCAGAATAATCAGCAAAGGCAACTAAAGAAAAAACAAAATACAGTGAAATGATCTCCTCAGCCGTTGTCCTGGAATAGGATTTCTATTACAGCAGGCAGGGCGCTGCAAGGCAGGCCAGGTCTCACAGCCCTCATTGATATCACTAGGCCGAGGTATCTGGTTACCACCAGCCTAGAGCCACAGAAAAGGTTGTCAGGTCCTCGCAAGGCATGCGCCGCTCTGCTAACTCCTACGCCACTAGCGTGCGGCAGGGCCATGTGTAATCTCTTAGATCCGAGTCATCCTCACGACCTGCTGGGGGAAATCATCCATCACAGGCCTTACGGTGTGAACCGCCAGCGCAGCTACCCGCTGATGCACGCAGGTCTCCTCCACCAATGTGTTTTTAAGCAGTATACATGGTGATTTGAAAAACAAATTTACACACCATAAGGCTGGGGTCAGACGAGCAGAAGGAACGTCTGTGAGAGTGGACGTTCCTTCCACTCGACACCCGTCTTGACAGCCATCTGGCCGCCTCGCTGAGCGCTCAGCGCCTCAAGGCTCTATCCACCTATGGAGGATCGCGCTTTGCAGCCCTGGTAATGCGCATCCTAGTCCTTAGACAGGGAGTCCTACTGCATGGATGCAGCACGGCCACTGTCGCGCTTGCAATTCGTGCGAGCGCAACAGCGTGTGGCCGGCCGCGTTGCGACGTACGCCGAAAGGCAGGTCAGTACGGGCACTCAGAATGCGCTCGTTTGACCCCAGCCAAAAATGTATATTTCTTTTCATTTTATTTGCAGTGATTTTGACAAACCCTTTTTTTTAGAGGTTCAGCACCATTCTAATAACTCCTTATCAACTTAATTTTTCTATAATTCTAACTTGGCGCAGTAGAGGGATTGTGATAGACTAACCTTTTTTTGTGTGTAAGGATTAGTTTATGCTGAAATCTCAGATTGAATTTCAATCACCTATTCTGTTTGCTTTTTTCAGCTGCTGTCAGTGCTTTGGCAAAGTTTGGCGCTCAAAATGAATGTCTACTCCCCAGTGTCCTGGTACTTCTTCAGAGGTAATACCAAGAGCCGAAACCATAGATTAACTTAACAGTGCATTCAGCTTATTCAGACCCAGCTTGTAAAAAAGAGAAAAAATAATAATTTTAAGGCATGACACGGAGGCTCCTATTTGCAGTCTCTTTCTTACTTTAATAAACAGTAGCAAGAAGTAGACAGAAAAGTATATATGTATATATAAACTTTGATAAGAAAAACAATAGTACCAACATGGTACGTCCTGCAACACCCCCTTCCATAACGCAGTATGGACTGTCCTGAGTTAACATAAGATTCCCCCTGCTGTCCATTAAGCCTCTTTCTTGCTACTCAGCGGACAGTTAAGTATACAAAAAATTTTCCCAGCCTCCCTGCGCTTAAGGGAGTCTGGGACGCTTTATTTTATATGCTTGTAATGTATTATTATTGTTTAATCTGTCAGCGTTTTGGCCGTTGGGTTTAGGATCTGTAACTGGGTGTTACAATCCTGTATTTACACCTCCCACGGCCTGCGCTGTAAATCACTGAGTTTTACCTCATGCGTTAGGCTCCGCCCCTATCTCGCGGCGTTTTCGCGGGCTTTAGGCGGCGGCCATTTCAAACTGAAAAGACTTGCTTTTAAAACATGTCGCTCTCCAAGCAGACCTCACGCTCCGGTCACCACGAATCCGACTCCGAGGGTGAGATGATGCACATCTCTACCCTCGCTGACCGGCATGGCTTACCCCTGCGCTCCCAGAGGGAGGACCCTGAGACAAGGCTGGAGGCTCTGGAGGCTTCCATCACCCGAATGCAGTCGGCGGTCACCTGTATGTCGGAGTCCTTCACCCGCGCCTGGGCTGACCGTAATGTACCCTCCACTTCATATAATCCCCATTATTTTATGCCTCCCATACCTGTTAACCCCTGCCCTACTGTTTCCTCTGGAACACTTACCCCTGCTCACTCCATGTGTGCCCATGGCCCTAGCTTTAATTTGGCCTCACATCCTCCTCAATTACATTTCAATCGATCCATGAGCTCTCAGGCTCTAAACAGACCCCAGAGCTTTCATGCTCACAGTGAGACTGCGCCTGACAATCTGAGCGCCAGAGGGGCTGGCATCCCCGTTCAACTGCCTGAACCCCATCACATCCCCGCACAAAAAAGAGCCCTTGACCGCGGGGCGTGTAAAGCGGTAGGTTTGCCTAAACAGCAAAAAACGTGCACCTCTCTGTTACCGGCTTATCCGCTTTCAGATGAGGATGAAGGGGATAAGGCTTATGACTATGAGGAGCCTTTTGAAATACATGCGCCCGCTTATGATGCGCAGTTGGAGGAGGATGTTGTACCACCTATTTTCCCGGGGGCCACCCCGTGAAATAATTTATGACCCGCAGGGTAACCCCCTGTTTCACCCCAAACCATATCCCACCCACGCTCTACAGAATGGTATCCACTGCCCCATGTGGCCAAGTGGATTGATCAAAATTTCAGGGCTCCCCTAGACCGTCCCTCCAGAGCAACTATGAGGGCTGAGTGTCCCCGACCTACCACCGCGGGCAAAGTCTGCCTTACCCCGGTGGTAGACGAATATTTTGAAAAATTCCTGGGAGGAAAAGGTTGGACAATAAAAAAGGGCATCGACAATGCTCTGCGCATGATTCAGGACAAAGTCCTTGATATGTCAGGTCCCTTAACACGCCTTTTCGAGATGGTGGAAGATGCTAAGCTCTCTGGTAACCCCCTGGAACCTGAGGATGTCGGGGGATGGTTACAGCGCACTATGTGCTTGTTCGGGAACGCTAATGCGGCAATAGCGGCAGAACGCCGTAAAGCAATCCTGATAAAAATGGACCCGCAATTCACTACTCTAGCCCCAAAAGACCTAGGTAGTGAGGCGCAGGGTTTTCTATTTGGGGACCGTTTCATCAAAGAGATGGGAACGTATGCGAACACCTTTAACAACATGGAAAAGAATGAGGCCACAATGAAGAAAGTCTTCAATCCCACTAGAGTTTTTGGCAGGGCCGGCAGATACAGAGGGCGACCTGCCGGCCGAGGAAACAATCCTTACGCCACTTCCCGTACGGGGAACTTGCCCTCACTATCTGCTCCAAAATCCAGAGCATCAGGATTCACGGGATCCTTTTTCCCATCACGTGCCCGACCCTGGCAGGGACGCGGGTTTAGAGGGACGAGAGGCAGAGGATATTTCCGTCGTCCAGCAGGTAATTCCTATACCACATCCCACGATCCCAATCGCGGGGCGCTTGCGTCATTTCCTACACAATTGGGACGCACTCACACAGGACACATGGGTCCTCAACACGATACAGGGGTTCACTGTGGATTTCACCGACACTCCATGCCAATCGTCGCCACCACACCCGTTATCACTGTCTTCGACACTTCACGAATTAGTACACACGGAGGTACAAAACCTCCTACAGAAAGAGGCAATAGAAACATCTACTCCCATACCGCGCTTTGTAAGCAACCTCTTCGTAGTTGCGAAGAAAGGGGGCGGATACCGCCCAGTCATCAACCTGAAAGAGTTGAATGGTTGGGTGGTATACCGCCATTTCAAAATGGAAGGAATTCATACAATGAAAGAGTTGTTGATTGCAGGGGATTGGCTTGTCAAGTTGGATCTCAAAGATGCCTATTTGACAATTCCGATTCGAGAAGACTTCAGGGACTTCCTCGCATTCCCCTGGAATGGCAGAATGTGGAGGTTCACATGTCTCCCATTCGGTCTATCGTCAGCCCCCTGGTGTTTCACGAAACTCATGAAACCAGTGATAGCTCAGTTACGATCAAAAGGAGTGCGCTTAGTGATCTACCTCGACGACATTCTCATCATGTCGCAGTCACACTCCACCATACAACTACATCTACGATGGACCATTCAACTGTTACAGGATCTCGGATTTCTGATCAACATGGAAAAATCGATCCTAGTTCCGTCACAAAAACTGGAGTTTTTAGGCTCCAGAGATTGAAGGCCCGTTTTCTCCGGTCCGGCTCTTCATACAACAGGATAGTGGAGATCACGGAGGACGCAACCACCGATCTCCAATGGTGGATTACAGACTTACATCTTTGGAACGGGAGTCCTCTTCATTTTCCAACTCATTCCCTCACGATCGAATTGGACGCCAGTCGTCTAGGTTGGGGAGCTCAATGCGGTCAACTGGAGACGGGAGGACGTTGGTCTCAAGAAGAGACATTACTGCATATCAACGTCCTGGAATTGCTCGCAGCATTCTTTGCTCTCCGATGTTTTGTGAAAGGAACCGATCATCAATCCATCCTCCTTCGCTTGGACAACTTCCCGGCTGTGCGATACATCAACAGCCTAGGGGGACCTCGCTCAGTTCAGTTAACATTCATGGCACACCAACTTTGGGATTTCTGTTTCCAACATCACCTCCATGTGACGGCACAGTTCATTCCAGGGCTCTCGAATGTGGTCGCGGACTGGAACTCACGGCATTGGCACGACGCAGGAGATTGGTCGCTCCACTCTTCAGTCTTCTCAACGCTCTCTCAGCTGTGGGGTCCCTTCCACACGGATTTGTTTGCTTCCCGGCTGAATGCAAAGCTACCGACGTTCTTCAGCTGGCGCCAAGATCCAGATGCGGCAGCAACAGATGCGTTCCTTCAAGATTGGGGACCGGGACGCCCATATGCGTTTCCTCCATTTGCGTTGGTTCAGAAAGTTCTGAATGTAATTCGGACGCGACACCTCACCTTGGTTCTGGTGACCCCGTTCTGGCCGTCTCAAGCATGGTTCTCATCCATCCTGGACCTCGTGATAGACGATCCCCGCTTGATCCCATCCTTCGAGGACGTATTACTGGATCCGGATCACAGACCCCACCCATTGATCTTGTCAGGTCAACTGCAGCTCATGGCATGGGTACTTTCGGGATCGATGGATCAGCGAGCGGCTTATCAAGCTCGGCTACCTCGTTGCTCCATCGCTCCTGGGCTCCGGCAACTAGAGGAGTGTACGCCTCCTGTTGGACAAGATGGTCTAGCTGGTGTATTGAACGGGCTCAAGATCCCTTTTCAGCACCTCTAACACACGTCCTGAATTTCTTGTCTTCAGTTTTTGACTCGGGCATAGCTTACCGTTCTCTTAATGTGTTGAGATCAGCCATGTCGGCTGGACATGTCGGTTTCGGGGGCGTTCCTCTTGGACGACATCCCTTAGTCTGCAGGCTCCTTCGAGGGGCCCGTTTTGCTCGTCCTCCTCGTCCTCGATATGTGGTAACATGGGATGTTACTGTAGTGCTACGTTTCCTCCTCGCTTGGCCGGATAATCATGGATTATCGTTACGCCGACTCTCGGCTAAGTTACTAATGTTACTGTGTTTGGTTTCGTGTAAAAGAGTGGGAGATGTGAGAGCGTTAGACTTTGGAGTTCGCTCTTTTTTGCCAGAAGGCGTAAGATTTAATATCTCCCGTCGTACCAAGACGTCCATCTCACAGGCGTTCTTTCCGTCTTTTTCCTCACAACCGTGGTTATGTCCGGTTAGATGTTTACAGGAATACGAGGAACGTACTCTACCCTTTAGACGTATGGAGGAAGTGGCTCCTTTGTTTATATCTTTCAAACCCCCCTTCCTCCCGGTTACCTCACCCACTCTGGCTAGGTGGATTCGTTGGTTGTTGGATTTAGCAGGGATTGACACCTCCCAATTCGGGGCACATTCAGTTAGAAGCGCCATTGCTTCCAAAGCAGTTTCCTCTGGTTGTCGATTGGAAGACCTGTTACGCTCCGCGGACTGGTCACGAGAATCCACTTTCAGGGAGTTTTACTTTAAACCCGTATCACATTGGTCGTCCGATGTTTTTGATGTTTAATTTTCCTCTAGCTTTAAACTTGCAAATAGGAGCCTCCGTGTCATGCCTTAAAATTACAAAATTTTCCTATTCCATAACGGAAAGTTTGAATTTTATTAATGACACGGAGGCGAGTATTTCCCTCCCATTTTACAAACCCTCCCTTTTATATATGGTTCTGTTATGTTATTGTCATGTATGAATAAATAAAAACATGGACTCTGTGTCATCTTTATTCAGTTACTGTGATTACTTATCTGTACACTGTGTGTTTATTCAATAAAATTATTTATTGCTCCTATGGGTTCTGAAATCTTTTCAGCGCTAGTACCGCGCGTGTCTTGAGTGTTGCACGCAGTTGCTGTTATTGTTCTAACACACCCTTCGTGTTTTGTGCTTTTATTACAGCCACTGGCCCACCTGTTTGAACCTGAATTCTTTCGATTCCTTTCCTCCTGGATCACTCGTCTTCGACTCCACAAGGAAAAGATTTCAAGTGTCGTTTTAGGCTTCTTCGTAGTTTTCAAGAAAGAGGCTTAATGGACAGCAGGGGGAATCTTATGTTAACTCAGGACAGTCCATACTGCGTTATGGAAGGGGGTGTTGCAGGACGTACCATGTTGGTACTATTGTTTTTCTTATCAAAGTTTATATATACATATATACTTTTCTGTCTACTTCTTGCTACTGTTTATTAAAGTAAGAAAGAGACTGCAAATACTCGCCTCCGTGTCATTAATAAAATTCAAACTTTCCGTTATGGAATAGGAAAATTTTGTAATTATTTTGGAGTGTGTTTTTTTTTTTTTTGCATAATTCTTGAAATTTTTCTACATCATCACTCAATACCCTATAATGTCAAGGCAAACCGTTTATAATCTAAAGCTGCTAGACCTCAGTATACCCTGCTGGATGGAGTGATACAGTCAATAGTAAAAGAATATTCTGACTATGCAGTCTTATGTACCATTTGGTGTAAACTATCTGGCTATGGACGTCCTATGCCTCAGTATTTTTGTATTGTTTATTTATTTGCTAATTGGTGAATACAAATTATGGGTTATTTTGTGTTATGCACTAAAAGGAAAAAGCTTGTTTTAAACTGTTAATTGTGATTAACTCATACTATCATTAATGTACTTAACCCTTTCAATACCAAACTTTTTTGTTGAAAAATCCTCACAATTGCTTGAAACAAAGGATTTGTTGTGGATACGTAAATTTTGGGTAAACTATCAATTTTGCATAAAGATTGTTATGAGACTGTTAAAAGTGAAAATACTGTAAATGGATTTATTTTTAAAAAAACATTTAAATTTTTTTTTTTTATCCATTACAGAAATATTGCTGGAATGGAAAGTTGTAAACTCTAGACTGTGTCCCTTATCTTGCACAATTTCACACCGGGTCTGCATTCTAAGGATACTGGCTGAAACAGCCGGTATCCTCAAATACAGTAAATCTGAGAGCGATGGATAATGAAAGTGGTTAGATATCCTGCGTATGGGGATTTGTAGCAACGATAATGGGCTTCTTGCAGGGAAGCTTCCACAAAATGCCACTAGAATATACAAATAATATCTGCGGCATAATGAGTGTATATGAAAATTACTGCAACATCTTATCTTTGTGCTGTACAGGGATTTTCAGTCATTATACCCCCTGAAACGTATTCCCGTGCAGCAGTGAGTGACCCCAGAGCTCTCCCTGTATTCTGCTTGTCCCAGGCAGTTTTAATTCAGAAGTAAAGTTTGAGGTTTTTTTTGTTACAGTGAGGGTGGAGGCTGCTCCTTGTAGTGTCTTTACAGTAATACAAGATGATAGAGAGATCGCACTGTAAATGTTGATCCTCCCTGGGGGAGATATTAATCGTGCATTAAAAAGGTATGCAAATGAAGCTTTGTATGCTGATCTTAATTGTACTACAATGTACAATGATTCATTATAATACAACTGAAATTGTCTATACATGTTGTTAGTAGTGAAGGGGTTAAGCATGCTTTGCATGTTTTTTTGTACCTGTGCAATTTACATAATATTTTGTCAAAATGTGTGTATGATTTTTTTTTTTTATTTCAACGTGTTATCACAATTATCCAAGCGCTCTCTTACATTAATACTATAATTTTTTCAGACGCAAATCTGCTTGTATCCATTTTAGCCTCTACTAGCTATGTGTGTCATCACATTATACATTTTCAGATATGCCTTTAATACTAGCTCTCCTCTCCTTTTGTTGTTCTTGTATTTATTTTGCTATTTTTTTTGGAACCGTGTTTGTCAAGGTGGCTATATAAAAAGTAGCCTCTTTTTCCAGCCTATATTGGTTAACCCTTTATTTTCCCCATTAGCACACAAATTCAAAGTTCTGAATCTGTAATGCATTTGATTGAAACCGTTTTGCTCATATGAAGCTACAGACCTCAGCTTTTCTTGTGATACTGAGCTTGCTGCATTTGCAAAGTATTATTATTGCAAATGTGAGTTTCGCTTGCAGCTGTTGTTTGGTTGTGTGTGTGAAAATGTAGCACAGAGTATGTGATATTAATATTTTCTTAAAAAAACAGGCATGTGATGAATATGTATTTATTTATAAAGGATTTTACCAGGAAGGATACATTGAGATTTCTCTCGTTTTCAAGTATGTCCTGGGTTCAAGAACATTGAATTGTTACAGAAATACAAAGCTACAGTTACAAGTACTTGTACAGCGCCAACAAATTCCATAGCGCTTTACAATGGGGAAGCACAAACAGCAGACTTACATGATACAAGAGGACATAAAACCCTGGTCGTCGAATAACAACTGTCCAGGTTATACATTACTTTAAACCAAAAGCCCAGGCAGACATCCCATGAGCTTACACTCTAAGGGACAAGGGTAACTGAAACCAATGGGAGCAGAGGGAAGGTGAAACTGGTGGCCAGTAGAATATCATAGGGATTGCATGAAATGGACCAGATTTTTTTGGTCTTAGTAAGGGTAATTAGTGAGAGAAGTGGAGACAGCTGGAAAGGATGCCTGAAAATAGGGCCCAGCCCTGGGTGGGTTGGGGCCGCAGAGGGAAGGAATGGAGGTGAGTCTGTGATTGAGTTTGCTGTGGAAAGAATGAGGTTTGTGACATGCACAGATAGCACCAATTAACAAACATGTGGGGGAGGAGAAGGAGGAGGAGGGAAACACAAACAGATTTTTTTCTATCTGAAATGGAGGGAGATTCAAAATACTTTAAAAGGCTAGTCATGGAATAATAAATGCATGATGTGCCTGAACATTTTAATCCATACCTGGGGTTCATGGCAGAGAAAACACTGCATAGTGTGTCACACCCATAACTTCCAGGGAAGCAGTGTTGCACTATTTTTGTTTTTCAGCTTGTGCTTACCTGATTTCAGACGAGCCCTCAGTATGTGATGATCAGAGTTGCTCGCTGAATTTGCCAAGTGAATTACATGTCTTGATTGATTCGTATTACTTGCTCTTTGAGACTTTTATGTCTTGTGATAGAAAACTCTGCTTAGTAACTAAAAGCCAATGTACTAACCCTTTAACTGGCAGGTGCATGATGGACACCGATGACGAAGTGCGGGACAGAGCAACATTTTACTTCAATGTATTGAAGCAGAAACAATTGTCTCTCAATGCTGCCTACATTTTCAATGGTCAGTATAGCACGAAGAAAACCTGTGTATGAATCGCTCATGTAAACCTTGTCTTTTTAGTCAATTTGGGAGAGTCACTGTCCATGTTTGAGGTTCGGCAGACTTTAGATGCACACAGAACTCCCTGCGAGGTTAAGATTCGAAGCAGTAGTTGTTTTTGCTCTGAGACTAAGGCTGGGGTCAGACGAACACGTGTGCAACCGCACTTTATTACGGCTGCAGTAGCCGCAAATGACGGCCAATATACGAAGTACAGCCGCACAAAAGTTCGGCCGCTCAACGCAAGCGGCAAAGGAACACATTTTTTTGAGAACGTAGAACCGCTACTACTGACGCACAGTGCGCTGCATCCCCTAGCGGCGTGTGTGCATGATTAGGAGACGTCAGATGCTGCACATGTCCAGACAACATCACGTCCATTTGTTTTTAATAGCTCCTTCAAAAATCACGGCCGACATTGCACACCGTATGACTGCTATCGCGTCTTCCGTGAAAAAGTGCGTTCGGACGCATCAACGCACTTTTTGACGGTAGACGTGAAAAAATGCATTCGTCTGACCCTAGCCTTATTGTCTGTGTTTGTGATTGAGCTCAATATCCATGTTTAAGATAAGAAATGCAGGACACTCCCTTTAACATGGCTGTAAATTATTTTATTTTTATTTTTTATAAAAAGGACCTAGTTAAAATGGCTCAATTTTAGATACATCATATGATCGTACAGTGCATTGTCAAGGTACCCAATTTATAAATGAGGACTGCTTTAATTTGCAGAGAGCCATGTTAGTATGATTATCCCAACTAATGCAAGGACCCCTGCATCTACTAGAAAGCGAATTACCCTGCCAGATGAAGGAAGCCCCGTTTCTGACACCAGTGCGTGGGTATGGGGAGTTCCACAGTCAGTGAGGACTGACATTTAAGATGTCAGCACTCTGTGAACCAAGCCCCAGATTACCTCCCACATCCAGCCCCCACAGACTGAGAGTACCTCCCACATCCATGTCTCACACACAGACTACGTATCTCCTGCCTTCCCAGCCCCCCACCTCCTGCAAAGCAAAGGCTGCAGATAACACCTACCTTAAAGCCCAAACAAGACATCCCTCCATATACATTATGTATGCCTGGGAGTGACAGGAGCAGCAATTTTTCTGAAGCTTCCAGGCTGCAGTGAAGGCTATATCACACAAAATGCAGCTCCTATCACACACAGGCATCCATAATGCATATGCAGGCTGTACTTTTCCTGCTGGAGGGCATGTAACAAAAAACAGTCTGCTGAGCTGCCTGGTCCTGCCCTCTAGTTACACAGCAGCCAGTAAGAAAGCAGGGGTGGATCTCAGGACAGCAGACTCTGGCAGAGCAGTAAAGTTCATCTCTTGTTTAATGTTGCATCATGGGACAATATCCACAAAATTGGAGCAAGAGAGAGAAACCTATCTTTGTTGTGCATGCAATTACTTTGAACAAAAAGAAAAATGGCATGTGGTTCAGAGGAGGGTTTTGTTTGTAATGGACAATTAATCTTGATAACGCTTTTTGGTGGCAGTGTCCCTTTAAATGGCATGTATTTGTATGTATCCCTTGCAAAACATTTAAGCATTTGTTGCTTCGAACAGTTTTGACAGTCTCCGTACTTGGGATGGAGAAAGCTTTGCACCAATACACCCTGGAACCTTCAGAGAAACCATTCGATATGAAGAGTGTTCCTTTAGCTACGGTTCCCTTTATGGAGCAGAAGACAGGTATGTTATCTGTTTTAGTGAGAGGTCTTTATTTGCAAATCATGTTAAGAATGATATACTGCAGGTGGTTTATTTGTGTTTAGTGGTGGTTTTGGCTTATGACTCAGATTTTTACACAAACACCCAAAAGTGACCAATTGCAAGACAATATACAAGTATTTTGTAATTTTCATGGAAAAATATTTATTATGTCCTCTGTTGCATCCTTTATCAAACCTTCATTTTAAACAATGATCAGCAACCTTTCACCCTCCAGCTGTTTTGAACTGCATTTTTCATGAGGCTCAGCCACTCAATAGGCTGGCTGAGCCTCAAGGATAGTGTGGTTACAAAACATCTGGAGCCATCCTAATATGTGACTGAGCATCATGGGAGATGTAGTTTCTAAACATCTGGGTTGGTGAACCCTGATTTAAAAATATACGAAAGTTAAACGAGGGGCAAAACAGGGGTTAAACCTTAAGGTTATAAACAGTAGATAGGTACAGGGAGGTTAGAGTGAGAGGAATACTTTATTCCACTACTGGGCTTCTCCATTCTATTTGAACCCGCAGGTAATAGGAAGGTTCAGCTGTCCAGCCCATCCAGTGCGAGCACATGGAGAGCTAATGGTAGCTGGGAATGTACAACAATTCATTCCTGCTTTTTTCATGTAAAGCAGATCAGTGAGTGAAGATTGTTCACTCTCTGGGCAGGGTGAATCACCACATTCGGAGGGCTAAATCTGCCCTTCAGGACCCCGGGAGAGGGGCAGGACACACTAGGCACTGTTACTGTTTAACTGTCACCACTTTGCATCCACTATAAAGAATGGCGATTAGTGAATAACTCCCTTAGCATTTGATTTATTCATTGCAGTAGTACTCGGATATATTTTTACAGTGTGCACCTGTATAAAACATGCTTTGCTGTATTTATAGTAAGTATATTTTTCTGCTACTTTCCAGATGGTCATTATATATTAAATTGTCTTTACACACATGTAAAAAAAGTGGACTCCTTACTGGGCCTGTAACTTAGTGTAGGCAACCAGTACAGTATTCCCATCCAGCATTACATGATATTTAATGACTTTCCTTGACTATAATCAGCAGTATCTTCTGTGAATTGATCATACTCTGTCTTCTAGCTGATCTGACTTCTGTAGCTAGCAAGCAGCCTGAAAAAGCCTTACCTGCTCGACAAGACATCTACCAAGGTGAGATTGTGTGCCTGCAAGTTAAAAAGATAGTATATTCTTGCATAGGTCTCCCCTATAGCTGTTAGTCTGCTCTCCCCAATACACTCCTCCAAGATCACTTTGTGATTTATAAATCATTATGAGCTTGAGTGTTTTTTCTCCCACAGGGCAGCCATCAGAAATGATGGGGCCCCTTACTGAACCTCCCGACAAAAAAAGACATTACAGAGCTCCACAGCAATAAAAGTCACTGAAATGTGCTGTGTATGATGGCCTTTGGGCTTGGCTGGGCCCTAGGGCTGGTCTAGGCCCTGAGGCTGGCCTGGAACCAGGGGCTGGTTTAGTTCTTTGGGTTTGGCTGGGCCCCGGGTCTTCGCAGCCAGTACAGCTCCGGATTCGGACTCCTAGAGTCCAATACCGGAGCTGATAAGTAAGGGAGCGCCAGCATTACGCCGCAGCATGGGGCGTAATGCCCTGATGGCAGCCCTGTTCTCCCAGTTTCCATATTAAGTGTTAATGTTAAATGCATTCTGAGTATTTCATATTTAATTTGCCTACCTGTGCACTGAGGACATGCTTTGTTTATTACAACTGTGACAGATTATTAATTTATATAGGAGAATGGTCGTACACCTGTGACTAGATTTCCATATAAATTCTTATAGTACTGCCCATCAAATTAAAGGGACACTACCACTTACATAAGCTGTAGCTAGATTACTAGTGCATTACAAACAAAATCACATTCAGGGTTATTCAAAAAGAATCAAAGTCACAGCACGTTCGGTGACTTTTCATTCTCTTCAATTCGGTGCGATTTGGCGATCTCATTTCGGCGACCCTGCGGTGTATTCAGCAAGCACCACAGGGCCGTCCTAGTGCAGGGAAAAGCTGCCGAAAACCCGACGAACACTCACCCCAAAACTCGGCGAACGCACACCGAAACCCACAAAAACCTCTGGATTAACCCCACGAAGACGCCGGAGAAACCTGAGCAGGAGCCGATCAGAGTGCAGAGCAGCCGCCGGAAAAACCCAACACCGCAGACGAATGGAGTGAGAAAAAAAAAACGTACGCTTGAATGTTTGAAAAGTGAAATGCTGTTTGCAAAGAAACTACTGAGCGAAAATGTCTCAAATTTACTTATGAGATCCAAGGAATGGTAATAAAAAGGGCTGTTACAGAAAAAATAAAAAAACGTTAGGAAAATTGCAAATCCCGAAAAATGCTTAAACGATCCTAAAAAATCTAACAATAAAGAGACTTTTTACTGCAGAATATTATAATAAACTGTTTTATTAGATATTGAATTAAAACTGGAATGTTTTTAACATTGAAGCTTATGGGATTCGCCTGAATAAACCTGTCGAATGGCAGGACATTTCGGCAACTTTTCACTGCTGTTTTTTGTTCTCTGAATAGACGAAGCGTTGCTTCTCTATGGGGATTTCACTGCCCTCGAACAGGCACCGTATGAGCAGGCAATTCGCCAACATTTGGGGAATTGCCTGCTCTCTGGATAGCCGAATGGCCAGAAAAGGTAACCGTATGCTGAATTTCAGCGTTCGGTTACCTTTCGCCAGCAATTCGGATCTCTTTGAATAACGGATTATAAAACATACGCTGCTGTTGTTTTTTTCTTTTGTTTGAAGTAATTGCATGTAAAAAGGAAAAATAAAGGTAGCTTTTTTTTTTTATCTCCTGTTTCCATTTTGTGGCTTTTTTCAATAATGCAACATTTACCAAAATGTTTGCAAGAGTTTTACTTTGTGGCTGTGCTTTGTTTACAGTATTTAACAGTTAATAAAGCGGAGGAGGAAATGTTTAGGTAAGGCTGCAGAGGTTGTGTTGTATTCTCCAGGCTACTCAAGACAAGAGATGGCAGCTGAAAGAGTTAAGGCAGGGATCATAAAATACTTTTAATCTATCCCATGTGATGTTCTTTAAATACATCCCACAAAATATAATGATTTGAGTCCGTGATGGAACCGTAGATTTCATTCTATGGCCAAAGCCAACCAGTGAGGAGCAAGTGATGTAAAGATACTTTTACAACACAAAATATCACACAATGGATGCACACATATAGAGTAAAATATTTTCTTCTCTGAACAAACGAGAGAAAAAAAAGTACATGTAAGATATCAGCAACATAAAATAAACTCCATAAGAGCATTTTGTTTTTTTGGTGGTAGTGTCCCTTTTAAGCAAATAACACAAATACATACCTCATCCTAATAACCTCAGATCCAGGACCAGCACCTTACTTGCAATACCACAATACGAAAAGAAAGTGTCTCGATGCTCCTTTTCCTACAGAGCACCGCAATTATGGAATCACTTCCCAGACGCCATCAAATCTTCCCCCAGTCTAACGTCACTCGAGGTCCCTTTTTAACATACCTCGATACAGAATGCACCTGTAAACATGTAACATAATGACTATATTACTTACAGATTTATTTTCTGCGTTAATCTGTATATTTGTTTTGTTCTTAATATCTTGCATTTATTACTTTATATTTCTGTAACAACTGTAAAATTTCAATGTTCTTGAACCCAGGACATATTTGAAAACGAGAGAAATCTCAATGTATCCTTCCTGGTAAAATCCTTTACAAATAAATAAATAGTACAATGTTATACAAAGAATGGAACCCTTCTTTCAGCAGTATGAACAGCTGTGTTTCCTTTGTTTAGAGTTTGACTTGGTACTTGTGCATTCGGCATGTTGCCTTGCTATGGTTGCCCTTGAAGTTTTGATTGGCTGATCAAACTGATGCGGGTTATTTTCGATTTTTGTTATTTTTTTTCAGTCTCCTAAGATTGACCGTATTGTTTATTATATCCCAAAACATCTGATGTATGAGCATTTTACACCTTTATGAAGACCAGATTGTTTGTATCTGCTATTAGAAATTAGGATCTACTCCGGTCAAGTTTTAAGTTAAATCATTCTCCGCTTATGTCATGGTAGCTTCGCAGAATGTAGGTAGACATCCCATTTCTAGTTTCCAAGTTAAATAAACATTTTATTGGGCTATAGTGCAGTACAATACTTTAGTATAACCAGATAACTTTTTATATTCCAGTATCTTCCAAAAGTTTAACTAGTGCTCTATTTTTTATCATTTATATATTTTCTTATTTTCCACAGAACAACTCTCTGCCATTCCTGAATTCAGAAACCTGGGACCATTGTTTAAATCTTCTGAGCCTGTACAGCTTACAGAAGCTGAGACAGAATATTTTGTGCGCTGTATTAAACATGTGTTTACTGATCATATTGTGTTCCAGGTAGGTCTGATCACTCCCCTGTATGTCATGATATGTATGGCTATTGTTGAAACCTGGTAGTATTATTATTATTAATCTTTAATTATAAAGCGCCAATATATTTCACAACGCTGTACAGTGGGGGAGCACAAACATGAGACATACATGATAAATAAGGAAAAGACAACCCTGCCTGTAGGATAGCTAGTCTAGGAGATATACAGCACTTTAACCAAGTGCTCAGTCAGACGTCCCGTGAGTTTACAATCCACGGGAAGGGGTAAATTAAACAGATGGGAGCAGAGGGAAGGTGAAGCTGGTTGCTAGAATGAATGTAGTGACGATTTGTTGTTGAGATTGCGGGGAGTTGTGATACGTGTGTGGGAGTGGGAATGAGAGGGAAGTTGTGAACTTGTGGGGCCAGGGTTAGGAGAGATGTCACCTGAATAAAGTGAGTGAGAAAGAGAAGGTGAGAAGGTGAGAATGGGATTTCTGTGCGCGTGGGGATTATTGTACTGGATTTTCATGCATAGTCCTGGAAATGGGAGCAATAATGGTGCTTAAACATCACAGTTGAAAATATTTCTTGCTGGATCACTAATTTGAGGGTGCAAAGTGACAGTTTCAGTTAATTTGTAATTGTGAGCTTTTCAGATGTATTGTTTTCGTTTGGTTTACAGTTTGATTGCACCAACACATTAAATGATCAATTGCTGGAGAAGGTAACTGTGCAGCTGGAGCCTTCAGAAGCTTACAAAGTGATTTCTTATGTACCGGTACAGAGTCTCACCTATAACCAGCCAGGGATTTGTTATACTCTAGTCAGACTTCCTGAGGATGATCCTACAGCAGGTAAATAATTGACAAATTCCTTTTTTTTTTTTTTCCCAACTAACATTTTTAGATTAAAGGGACACTACCACTAACATAAACTGTAATTAGATTACTTGTGCATTACAAACAAAACCACATTGTAAAACACATGCTACAGATTTTTTTATTTGTTTTGAAGTAATTGCATGTAAAACGGAAAAATGTAAATTAGTTTTTTTTATGTTTCTATTTTGTGTTTTTTTTTCCCATGATGCAATATTTACCAAAATTTGTGCAAATTGTGGACTCTGTTTAATCCTAACATTACTCTGAGGGCAATTCAGTGCAGCTGAAAGTGGGGGAGCCAATTAAATTTTATATATATATATATATAATATATATATATATATATATATATATATATGTGTATATATATATATATATGTATGTATGTATGTTATACTTAAGTTATGGTGAAGTGCAAAAAGTGAGATTAAAAGCATCCACATAGCAAATAATAAAGTTTTTGTTGAAGACCTTTGCACATTTAACCCCTTAAAGACACCGGACATTCCATGCCGTCCTGCATTTGGCAGGCTTTAGCACCGCAGGACGGCATGGAACATCCTGGGCATCCAAAGCCAGGCCACGAGATTTACTTACCTCCCCGGTGATTCCAACGCAGATCTGGCTTTATGGGAGCCAGATCTGTGTTTTTATGCCCTCCCAGCACACTGACGTCATCGCGCCAGACGCAATGTCAGTTTCAGGCACCCCTGCCGGAGCAGGGGAAAAGCCCTCTATCTCCCCATCGCCGGGGGAAGGGGTAGAAGGGTATGCCAGGCATCCCTGGAAAGGTCACAGCCTGACCTTTTCCAGGGATGCATGGAGTTAACCCCTTAGTCGCCAGGCCGCGATCCGGCACCAATCGGCTCTGAATCATGGCCGAAATCCGGTGGGGGCCCCCATCTTGGATGGCAACCCCACCTCTGGGTCCCGCCCTCATCAACTGACTCATCGAGCATGGCGCGATGACTCAGTTAACCGGGGAACCCCTAGCTGCAAAGGGAGTTCCTAAGGAAATCCTATAGAGGAGATAGGGGGGGTTCAATCTCCTGATTGGTGGCAGCTAGGGTCATGTCTGCTATCTTTGGAAAGGCCACAGCATGGCCTTACCAATGATACCAAACATTGCCATGTTATTATTATTATGTATTAAGCGCCAACACATTCTGCAGCGCTATAAAAAGTGTAATGGGTAAAGACAGGGCAATTCTACAATACATACAGGAGACAGGTCAGTATTCCTGCCAGCAGATACATGAGGATATGAGGACCCTATTCTTGTGGGAATTTACAATCTAGATGGGTGAGGGGAAATTCGCATTTCAATTATGTGAACAATGATGCTTCACTAATGTTTTTTTTTTTTTTGGGGGGGGGGGGTTGTTTAGCTAAAATCACGTAATTTCTCCCAGAAATAAAGTAATGGGTTCCCAGTTCTAATTTTTTTAACAAGCTTCCCCATAGAATATATAGCCGCAAAAGCTTGGATGATAAAATGTGTGGGGGGGGGGGGGAATACGTTACACACTGTAGATGATTGAAATTATATTGAAAATTCACTTTTTTTAAAAATAAAAAACATTTATTGTTATAGCATTCTGGGCATTACGTATACATATAATAATGATATATTCTTAATCTGCTGAGTCTGCCAAAAAAAAGATATATAATTTGTCTCGGTCATACAATAAAACGTGACTTAAAACCGCATTTAACCATGAGGAGCAAAGACTGTCAAAATGAACTCCGCACACTTCTACTTCTCGAAGAGTACCGAACTTGTAAAATTGCCCCCGTTCTTAAGGGGTTAAAACAGACGCACGATGCAAAAAAGTGGGAAATTGGAGACTTCATTTGCATGTCCTACCCAGAGATCCTTGCATATGGGGAATGTAGCACATGAGCTCTGTGAAGCAGTTCTTTATAATTGTATTCATTTGAAGTTCTTTACACATCCCAGCAATTCAAACTTTTATTACATATATATATATTTTTTATGCAAATGCCTTGATGTGCATACAAAGCACAGGTTCAATATCTGTATCTTTTCAGTGTCCTGCACATTTAACTGCACAATGAAGTTTTTGGTCAAAGACTGTGACCCCAACACTGGTATCCCAGATGATGAAGGTTACAATGATGAATATGTGGTATGTATTATTTGTTCACCGTAAAAAGTGTTCATCCCCTATGGTCAATACCAGTTTCAAAGATTGTGGCTAAATGACAATAATTGGAAAGAATTCCGAGAATACTCGTTAGCAGTGGCGACTCTAGGAACAATATGTAGGGGGGGCACATAAGACACCACAGTCAAAACTGGGGGGGCACTAATAATTTTCACCACTAAATCATACCACTGAAAAAAAACTAAGGGCCCTATCACCTGGTGTGAGCTAAAACGCTATCACTAAAGGAAAAATTTAGCACGAGTTGCTAAAACTTAGTGCCTGACGACCTAATAACAAATCACTTTGGCAATAGTAGTCCGTGTACAAGGTGGTTTGGCGCACGCCAGGGAAACGCCAAGACCCGGGCTGAGACCCAGCGCTAATGCGGTTGTGTACAGGATAGAACAGTTTTTTTCCGGTCAGAGTGCTGGGCCCCTGCCTTCACAAGCTTGAATAAGTATGAACACATCCAGGGAAGAGCCCTCACACCCCTGCATTATTAAAATCCTTCAAGCTGGCCGTATCATCCATGTTTATATGCACACATACAGTATATTAAGGCTGATGGACATTGCATGATAAATGCCACCCAACAGCATGTAGAATTATTACGCTGCATTTAATAAATCCAAGAGGAAGGCCAGGTGACAGGAGTGACAATAACTTCCCTGCTGCAGCATGTAAATAATACATGTTTCAGGGCAAGAAAGACTTATCCATGTGTCCCTTTCAACCTAGTCCTAACCCCTAATACTCAACCACTTACATACTATGAATAACCCCCAGCATAAAATGTTTAAAATTAGCCAAGATATTAGAATTAGGGAATATGTAGATAAAGGGTACATTTTTAATAGAGCCTACTACAACAGCAGCGACATTGCTGACCAGATCCATTACTATAGTGGATGGGGCCAAGAGAACACCTGTGCTGCATTCCTTTCAATTGCCTGTTAATTTTGGGCGAGGATCTGTTTTTCTGTTTTTCTGTTTTTTTGGAGTTAGCACCATGGTTGAGCAGTAGGTAAAATGTTGCAATTAGCGCTCCTCAAAAAATTTTGATCTGGCACCAAGTGATCTGTTAGTTGCAAAAAGCGCTAGAGATCTCTAGCTCTCCCCATGTTAAGTAAAGGACGCGGAAAGTACAGTAAGCTCGCGCTACAAACCGCTAATAGTGATTTTTCCCGTTTCTAGGAGGCAAACTATCTGTTGGTCAGGCGCTAGACTGAATTAACCTGGCGCTAACGCAAAACCATGCCGACGCAAGGGTTAGCTCACACCAGCTAATAGGGCCCTAAATAGGTATATATAAATAAGGTTCCTTCCAAAACCCCAGAGTAATGTGATGCAATGATACCTTTTTATTGTACTAACCTGATACCTAAATTAAATATTTTATTTGGCGGTTTCCGCTGAATGTCCAATAACGGCTTAAGCGACTCCAATTTTAGCGATTTACAGTGACCATTCTCTAAATTCACCATATTTTCGGCAAAATTAATTACCTGAAATGTGACGGAAAGCAGAGGATCGAAAGATGATTCTAACTTCCATAGTAACCCCTAAAATGCCATTAGTCAAGGAAAAAATAAAATATATACTTTGAGGGATGACGCCTACCCATTAACCCTTAATATACAACTAAACCAAGGCAAAAGCGAATGTAATACACAATGTACTGTCTAGTCTGAACATTAACCACTTCACTGGTGAGCCATTTCAACCCTGTGAAAATGTATACGTTTACAAACCCTTTTTTATTTGTTTTATGACTTTTGTTTTATTCTGAATATGGTCATGTTAGGTATCATTGGAAAGGCCAGAATCTGCCCTTTCGAATGACACCTAGATCGTCCATACACGATGCACAGCGACGGAGATATCGCGATCCGAAAAAGTGTGGGAACCTGGAGGCTGATTTTTATTGGGGGGGCAAGGAATAACCTAGGGGGGGCAATTGCCCCCCTGTAGAGACGCCTATGCTCGTTAGAAGTCTGCATAGTAGTCTATATAATTTTATGAGAGACCTAAAAAAAATTGTTTTTTTTCTCTACTAATCCAATTGTTCTTGATTGTTCACGGTGAATTAATTTTCTTTATCAGTTGGAAGACTTGGAGTTAACAATTGCAGATCACATTCAGAAAGTCTTAAAGCCTAATTTTGGAGCTGGATGGGAAGAGGTGGGTGACGTGTATGAGAAAGAAGAAACATTTGCCCTAACTACAACAAAAACACTTGAAGGTAATAGTATTTTATTCAGTTTGCTAATTATAAATAGATGTTATTTTTGTGAGTTTTGTCTTTCCTACCTGCCAACATTTCATGTGGTATAATATATTCGGGGGTGTGTGTGTATCTCCTGCACAATCAGGGTTTCCAAAGACCGCTGCCCAGTGCATTACGCAGCGTTAACAGAATCAAATGAGATGGAGCAGCATTCAAGGGTCTTTCTGGCAATTGACATAAAACTGAAGCATAAACGTTGACTTTTTTGTTGTTACAATAATTGTTTCTATGCCGTAGAGAAAACAGACTGCTGGTCTATCTCCTTAGGGGGAGTGGGTGGGTGGGTGTTTGTATAGCTCTCAGAACTATACCCTATATGTGTGAAAAATATTAATTTAACAGCTGGGCATGATGAGGAAGTGAATTGGAGCCTAATTATGGAATTAAAACCTTTTGCTGAATTGTGCTCAAGTGGGAATTCAACCACTTTACAAGTCACAGACTTGAACTGTGTGTGGTGGTTTTGTGGGATTATTTGAGACATTTATGTTGGTAGTACTAATAAATTCCACAGAGGACTGAAACGTTGATGCTTTTGTAGGAACAATAAAAGATTAGTTGTACTAATAATAGATCTCTATAGACGTACATATTTATTAATGGCGGCAGGTGACTTGTTATGTTCTCTGCTGTCTTCTCAAATTAAACGTTTATATATTTCATCTAAATGTTACGCCTCCATTGATCCCCAAGATGACCTCATTATCTCAGAGTTCCTTGTTCAGAGAACACACATTTGTTTTTGAGCTTCTTCTATATTATGGTTTTATGTTGTGATTTCAGAGGCTGTTAACAACATCATTAAGTTCTTGGGAATGCAACCATGTGAGCGATCTGACAAAGTGCCAGAGAATAAGAACTCGCATGTACTTTATTTATCGGGTAAGTAGAAAGTCTTTCAGGTTGTATTTTTCCAGATCCTAGATCCAGATAATGGATTTTCACACATTCTTATTGAATGGCATATATATTCTATTTCTTTCTTGGACAAAGAGTGGTTTCGTATAATACTCCCTATATTAATGCATAGCAAAGCAGTGCGTGTGCAAAAAGGAGTGTTTGCCCATTATATGAATATTAAAATCACTTGCCAGTACTATTTACTCAGGGTGCATAGTTACTTTTATTTAATCCTGCACATGTTGTTTAGTAATTTGTTTTTACATACAATTTTTCTTCATCATTAGGTGTATATCGGGGTGGCCATGACGTTCTGGTGAGGTCCAAACTAGCCCTTGGTGACGGGGTTACCATGCAAGTTACAGTCAGGAGCACAGATGAAACTCCAGCTGATGTCATCTTGGCCTCTGTAGGATAGACATTCCAGCATGCATCCTCCCCTAACCCATGAAAATAAAATATCCTACTGTTCCAGAAAAAAAGCATTTCTGTCTTGAAG
Organism: Leptobrachium leishanense; assembly: GCA_009667805.1. Classification (NCBI taxonomy): domain Eukaryota; kingdom Metazoa; phylum Chordata; class Amphibia; order Anura; family Megophryidae; genus Leptobrachium; species Leptobrachium leishanense. Next base: position 88,229 of record RXON01000158.1, read on the forward strand.
TACCATAGAACCTCTGGAACGTAAATCCTTGTTCTGAGTCTTGTATATTGACTGCCGAATTCTTAAACTTGCAAAAATTCCAATTGAAGGCCTTGTAGACAGCTGCAGAGATAGTCAAAGCCAGGAAGTTCAGATCCTTGCAGCTTTCCAGTGTGCGTCTTGAAATCAAGCATGGCAAACTGTGTTCCTGTAGTCTTCAGAGACCTTTTATATGTAGATAAACCCATTCTTTCAGCATTGTTGTCCAAAGAAGTTTAATATTACTGTATAAACAGAAATCCCACATATTGTCAAGTAAAAACAACTCTTACTTGTTAATGGATGTGTTTATTGTGACAACCTTCTTCCAGAATGTTTATTCCTCAATTTTTCATCAACTTGACAACCTCCCCACAGCAGGGATCTCCAAATTCTGTCTGCAGAGAGGTTGCTGAACTACATCTCCCATGTTTCTTTCCTTCTGGTGCATTCAAAGAATTCTGGGATTTGTAGTTCAGCAACCCCTAGGAGACCCTTGCTCTGGGTTAGTGAGGGGACACTTCATACCACGGTCCAGTTCAGTAGGCCCCTGGGCTGCTTGTCCCAGCAGTCTTATTTCAGTTTTACCTGGCTGCTAAAACACAATGTCTGGGATAGAAGAGCCTGCTCAGTTCACATTTTCAATTTTATTTCATCCACAAACAATTCTACCTTCACTCTGATTTAGCAGCACTTTGAAAGCCCCTCACTAAAGATTTAGGCGACTACTTTGCAGCCTAACCGGAATTATTAATGTACCTTTGAAAATCTAGGGCCAATCACAACCCGGCCGTAAAGTGCGGCATTCAAGCCGTACAACATAACTGCTCAGGCGCTGTGCTTATTTTCAACTCGTCCTATTCCATCCAAGACCTAAGCTCTGCTTGCATCTCGAATGTTGCGCCAGGTTACTGTACATTAACAACAACTATACTTTAGCGCCTCTCATATAATGTGTCTCAAGCAGATGGAGAACAAGCTATTCTATCTGGCTTATTCGCCATCTGTGCTGGACGCTATTCAAGTTTGAAGAACTTTTTTCAGACCCTGATGTTATGTGATGGTTCAGAAGCACACAATCCTAAAACCACCTAAAAATCACATACTCCGCCAGATCACTGGGAGATCCGCAAGTTCCTCGCTACGTAGGCAGAGGAACACTGGGAACAAATAGTTGCCAGTGTTCCTCTGCCGCCCTGGCCTGTGAGCGTGTTAACACGATCTGGAGCTATGCTGCATGCATCATTGTTAACAAATTTAATTTGCAATTGAGCTCCAGTAGGTGCCCCCTGAAAGTTTTAGCAACTCAGGCATGACACCCAACGTGCTACAACACTGTTTACAATTGAATATCTGTAACATTGAGCTGTTCACTTGCTACAGCATGGAGTTTCAGCTGCAATAGCTCCTTTTGCCAGCAGATGGAAGCATCCGCCTGCCAGCTGGGACTAGTACAGAAAATCATTCATTATTATTGGGATTATTTCCACTTTATAATTAATGAAAAGGGTGCGTCCCCCCCAAAACAAATTCCACCAGTTCCTGGCCTTGGATTTTTAAAAAAACACTTGGTAGTGAATGGGTTCAACATTTTCAAGTAGCTTTCTGTGATTTTAATCCCTAAGAGCCCCAAAGACACATATTTGGAAAGCTAACTGCTTAGTATTATTCACAGCCTAACTGTGCTCAGCGAGGTGGCCACACAGGCTTCAGAGTAGAAGGAAAGTCCACTCTCCCGGACGTTCCTTCTGCTCTCAAATGCTCGTGTGACCGCAGACTTGGTGCTGAAACAGATAAAATCATTAGAAAGATAGGTGTTTTGTTTTTTTTAATGCAAACAATTTTTTATAAATATCACTTTTGAATGGAGAGACTACTTTTTAAAATATATGGGGCAATTCCACATGCAGTCCTTTATACATGCACATTTTATGCATGACTCACAATCAAAAATTGAGATATATTGCGTTTTGTCACAGAGTGCCTGATGAACCCGTTTCACTATCACAATCGAGTAAGGCTAGGGTCAGACAAGCGCATTTTGTACGGACTGTGCGTCCGTGCAGTACGGACGTACTTACTGACAACAAGGTAGTGGCCACACAGTCCGTTTTTTTCACTGACGTATTTTTTGACTGATGTAGCAGGGAAAATAAATTACAATGAAAAAACATTGTCCGTCAAAAATGCTGGACGTATAAATGCAGTCCGTCTGACCTTGTTGCATCACTCACACACAAAGCTATGCAGACGTTGTGGACGTGGCGCACTCCGCACATCCGTTCTAGCAGTATTACGTTCTTGCCTAACCTGCGTCCGTCAGCCCCCGCACTTCTGTGCGCACGTACTTCGTGTGTGGGGCTCCATTTAACACAATTGTATGCTATCACGGACGTACTTATGTGCGGGCAACATGGACGTTAACACTGCGCTCGTCTGACCCCAGCCTTAATGGTGGTTTTGAAGATCAAGTTAAGTGCCCAAGATTGTTTTAATTCAATCTGGTCACATTCTGGAAAATTGCAAAGGAATTTGGTTTGTAGCAAAAGAATTTAATTTGGATCGGAGTCCATATTCTTGGATCAATCTGCTGCTGTCCAGTTACTGTAGAGGACAGGTGCAGGCAAAATAAATGTACATGTTGAACCATTGACCTATACTAATATGTTTTGAATCTGCAGCGTCCATTGGGACAAAAATATAAATTCTGCAAGAAAAACGTGCTCGTTATATTTAAATGCCGGCTGGGTGGAGTAGCGGTAACATCACTGCTCTGCGTGGAGAGAGACTGGAGACACAGGTTTGAGCCCGGCCAGAGCACCTCTACAGTAAGTGTCCTTCGGCAAGATAACTTAGCAGTACATACTCGCCACCCAGGACATACTTGAAAACAAGAGAAATCTTCATGTATCCTTCCTGGTAAAATCCTTTCTCAAGAAAAAAAAAAATAATAATTTGAAAACCATGATCAAAATGACTACCACTTCAGAATAATTCAAATGGCAAAAAGGAGAAGCTTTAGGCCGGGTGCACACGAGCGTGCCCGCACTTACTGGTGCCAGTCGCAGCCATGTGATGCTGCGACGGGGCTGGTCACACATAGGAGGATCACACTTTGGGGCGCTGAGGGGGGGGCAGGCAGGTGTCGAGAGGAAGGAACGTCCACTCTCACTGATGTTCCTTCCACTCTGAAGTGCGCTCGTGTGCACCCGGCTTTACTGTGTAAGTTAGTATTTTTTTAGCAACATTGGGTGTTTTTTTTTTAACTCAACATTTTAATGCGAAGAAAAAAAAATACATATAGTCAACAGCATGATTCCTTCAAGGAGTGAAGGGCTAAAATTTGGAACACATTTAAAAACTGGACCCACCAAAATTACAGGCATTTTGTGTTTTATTACCATCAGTGCTTATGTTCCTCCATTGCAAACATCCAATACCTGTGGGTGAGGTGGGGAATCCTGTATATGGCCGGCAAGGGTAAACACTGACCATAACATTAAAAAAGGGACCAAATAAGAATTATTACAAGCTGAAAAGCTGGTACAAAAACATGATAGATGTCAGCAATTCCAAGTATAAATAATGTCCAGACCTGGATTTATTTAGTTATAAAATACAATATTTATCAAAATTGTTTATTAAATAAAATAATTATTCCAGGATTTTTTGTATATTCAGTTATTAAAACAAAATACTTGATGTAATAAAAATTAGAGTTGCCAGTATGATCATATAACCTGCAGTTAAGTTACAATTAGCAGAAAAAAGTGTTCAGTCAATTTAATAAAATTTGACTTTTTTTATTTTAATAGGATGGTGCATTTGTTTTCTTTGCATCTTTTGAAATCTATTGCCAGAAATAAAAACGCTTGTTACAAAAGGAAGGCTGCCATATCACGCAGAAATGCATCATCAAATCGCTGCCCTGCCCGAGCCATTCATATGCTAAACTAGAATCAAGTCTTTATGACCCAGACTGAGATTATGATCAAATACTGGCTGTGGATTTGACATAAACAGGTCAAGATAGAGATTACAGCTGACCCCAATTTAATTATATCCCACTCCCTCAAATTCCACAGGGATAATCCATCCAGAACAAAATGACAGTCTCATTTCTGTTCAATCTCCCCTATTAATCCTTCTGCCATGTGCTTTACTGATTACATGACGCCATCCATGGGCTGAAAAACTCATGGTAAGAACATTATGCTAGTGAGTGGGCGAAACACTGAAATGTTACCTTTGACATAATAGTTACTTTTAAAAAATTAAAGTAATAGATTTATGGTGCATATTGTTTTATGCTGAATGGATTTGATAAGTAAAAAATACATTTCATAATTGGACAAATGTCTAGAGTAGGAGTTGGCAAGCTTGGCCACACAGCGGTTCTAGAACTATATCTCCCATCTGCAGGGCCAAGGATGCGGACTCCTTGGCTACAGAAACTGCACAAAGAACAATTTAGAATGGAGGCACTCCACAGGCATAATAGTGGCTTGCCATCACATTTCAATACATATTTCTATACAAGAATGGGTGGCTCTCTTTCTGGGGGCAGGATTGGAAGATCAGCCATGATAAAATTTTTAAAGTATTACAGACATCAATCCCTGTGCTGCTATACAACCAAAATGATGTCCTAAAGTGCACGCATTATATGTTAAGATTGCTATATAGTGCTGGACTAAATTATTATTTATTAATAATACGTAAAGGGAATCCACAAGGTAGAGGAAGGGAGTATATTTAAAAGGAAACAAAATAGCAAAACAAGAGGACCTAGTCTTAGATTAGAGGGGCAAAGGTTTAGAAGTAACATCAGGAAGCATTATTTTACTGAGAGGGTGGTGGATACATGGAACAGCCTTCCAGTTGAAGTGGTAGAGGCCAAAACAGTAATTGAATTTAAGCAAGCATGGGATAGGCATAAGGCTATCCTAAACAAAAGATAAATCCAGGTAAAGTATCCATGTAATTGGGCAGACTAGATGGGCCGAAAGGTTCTTATCTGCCGACATCTTTCTATGTTTCTATGTTTCTATTAAGCACCAACACATTCCACAGCGCTGTACAAAAGTGCAATGGGTAAAGACAGGACAATTCTACAATACATACAGGAGACAGGTCAGTATTGCTGCCAGCAGATACAGGAGGACATGAGGGCCCTATTCCGTGGGAATTTACAATCTAGATTGGTGAGGGGGATTAGACACAAAAGGGGGGGCTGCAGTGATGAGTTAATGCAGGGAGAGGTGAGGAGCGTTTTTGGGTCGGTCGGATGTCTTGTTACAGAGTCAGGTGGTAGGCTTCCCTAAACAGAAGGGTCTTTAGGGAGCGTTTAAATAAAGCTAGGTTTGGGACAGTCTGATATTGCGAGGAAGCGCGTTCCATAGGGTCGGCGCCGCACGAGAAACGTCCTGCAGTCTGGCATGTGAAGAGGTAATGATGGAGGATGCCAGAAGCAGGTCATTGTTGGATTTTAGGGGACGGGCTGGGGTGTATCTGGTGATTAGTGTGGACAGGTAGTGAGGAGCGGCTTTAGTGAGGGTTTTGTAGGTCAGGGTGAGTTGTTTTAATTTGATTCTGCTGTGGATGGAGATCCAGTGCAGGGATTCACAGAGAGGAGCGGCAGAGACAGAGCGACGGGTGAGATGGATAAGCCGGGCTGATGGGTTTAGGATGGACTGCAGAGAGGAGATAGGAGAGAGGAAGGCCAGTCTGGAGGTTGTTGCAGAAGTCTGGGTGGGAGATAACAAGCGAGTGGATAAGTTGCTTGGTGGGGTTGGCAGTCAGAAATGGACAAATTTTGGCGATATTGCGGAGGGGATTGCGGCAAGATGAACAGAGTAATTGGATGTAGGAGCTGAATGCTCCTTTTGGTACAAATAAAAACAAAAGTGTACCAATAGGCAAGGCGTAATAACTTTTACAAAAGTAAACTATAATATTCAAGATCCAATCATCTAGGATCAATGGCTCGCTTTAAACAGTTAAACTATTACAGATTAAAAAATTATGATTTGAGTTCAATGGGGTAAATTTGCTTCAAAAAGAACAGATGAAACCATAGTAACCTATGGTTAAGAAACCGGTTCCCTTTCATTACATCAATACATTTTTTTATATGGTTTTTCTTCACCAAGTGACAAATTACATAACCATATATAGATTTTAATGCATGGCAGTGTAAAGATATCCCCGAAAAACGTGAAATGAGCCAAGGACTACTTATCCCTGAGATACTGGATGGAGTATCGTCACTGTTAAATTTTGGAGGCTAAAATAGAAGGGTTTCCCCTCTAAAAGGTGTAAACTTGGCTTTATTGCTCTTTTATGGTGGCTTGCAGCTTCTCTGAAGATGAGGAATTAGACAAAACTGTATCAAAATGAGTTTATGAAGCCTAAATAGGCGTTGAGGAAACCTGTGGGATCTTCCAGCTGTGGGTAATGACTGATATGATCATCCAGAACAGAAATAGTTGACTTTGAAATTAGCTTTCTGCAACAAGAAAAAACGAAAATGTAAAATTGATTATATAATCCAATTACACAACTTTGAATAAAAATAAAAAAAAGCTAAATAAAATCATGTGTCTTCAGCATAGGTTTGTTTACGGGTGGGTTGTTAAGGTAAACCTCATGAAAATGGATTGTTTCTCCATATACACTTCATTGTTATCAAGTCAAACGTTTACAATTGTTCTAAGGCTAGGGTCAGACTAACGGATTTTTCGCGTCATCCGTGAAAAAGTGCGATCGAACGAATGGATGTATTTTTTCACGGAATACGCAATAGCGGTCATACGATGCGCATTTTCGTCTGTGATTTTGTACGGATCATCAATAAAACCCTTTTTGCGTCTGGACGTTATGTTGGCTGGACATTAGCAGCGTCTGACATCTCCTAATCACGCCCACACGCCGCTAGCAGACGCAGCGCACTCTGTACATCCGTACTAGCGGTTTCACGTTCTCGAAAAAATGCGTTTGTTTGCCGCTTGCGTTGCGCGGCCGCAATTTCGTGCGGCTGTACTTCATATATTGCCTGTCATTTGCTGCCACTACGGCCGTGATAAAGATAAAGTGCGGCTGCACGCGCATTCGCACTGCGTTCGTCTGACCCTAGCCTAAATTATTTTAGGTTATATACTGTATATTGAAATTTTGAAAAAAACATTTACATGTTCAACACGCAAACGCCCTATCAAAATTTACTGCACAAACCAATGGGATTTAATACAGCATTCCTAGGGCTACGCTGACCGCCAGATCCACTAAGAGAGGGCTCATTGCTTAACTACCCCTGAAGGACCCAGCACACTATATGGAGACCCTAATATGTGATGATTCCATGACGTTGCTCTAAACCAGGGGACAGCAGCCGTAGGCCCCGTTCAAACTGTGTGATTTATCGTGCGGTTTTTGCCGCGATATCGCACATATTTCCACGCTATGTAGCTTCTCCAATGAATTTCACATCTTGTCGCTGTAGCATGTGGCTGGTATATGACCCCTTTTTTGCGATTTGCATTGGTGGTGTTTTGCAACATCACGTGACATTATCGTCAATAATATGAAAATATGAAAATCGTGTGGAGAAACGTGCGATTTTCATGTTGCACAGTGTGAACGGGCCTTAGCCATTCAGATGTTTTAGATCCATATTACCTTTCAGGTTCAGGCAACCTAATGAGTGGCTGAGCATCATGGGAGATGTAGTTCCAAAACATCTGAAGGGCCAAGGTTGCTGAACTCTGCTCTAAACTGTAGATGCAGTTCATTTTTCCGTCTTGAAACACTCTTGATCATTCTGTACATTGTTATCTATCTCATTACCGGTATTAGTGGTTTCACATGGACCACAAGCACTAAAACACACATCCCATTTCTTTGATATGATCTAAAGTAAAGTAGAGTTTCTCAAACCTGTCCTCAGTACCCCCTAACAGGTCAGGTTTGCCAGATATGTGAAGCACAGCACAGGTGATATGATTTGCTGCTCAGTGATTGCAGGACTCCGTCTGCATTTCCCCAAGGTGATCTGCAAAATCTGGCCTGTTAGGGGGACTTGAAGACAGGTTTGATAAACCCGGATCTAAACTTGAATTGGCATAAAATTACAAAGAATTTTTTTAAAAAAGCTTAAAATGTTTACTTGGCTGCTGGTTAATTACCCAATAACCACTTTGAAGCACAAACGTTACATATATAAGGACTAAAGGGTATTTTGATTAGGAGATCTCATGAATTTAGAGATCCACATATATTTTGCTGAATATGAAGGGCCATATTACAAAGTTGGTGCTAACTTAACCAGAGCTGTTGTAAACTTAAAACCTCCATAGGCTATAATGGCTCTGGGAAGTTTACAACAGCTCTGGTTAAGTTAGCACCAACTATGTAATATGGCCCGAAGACAACTAATCTATCCTATGGACACAATGCGCAACACCCAACACATTCGACCCCCTACATACCCAAACAACGTGCTCTTAAGGACTCTTTAACTTACGTGTAATGTTCTAAAAACAGAGGATGTGGATTGACTGGATCAAGTGGTCCATATATTAGATGTACTGTGGAGTAAAAGTGAATTAGAAAACAGCGTATTGCTACCAATGCAGCAGAATACTTTGAACATTCACGGGGAGTGTACTGTACATTAGTTCACTTACAGGGTTATTCAGAGAAAGGTGAAAATCAGGAGAATGACTGGAGAAGAGAAAATTCTAGGTCAAAATAGCCAAACCAGAAAAATTCTCCCATTTATCTCACTTTCCAAATTGGCTGTTTGGTCTAGATTGTTCTCTTCTCCTGCCAATTCTGCTTTTCACCTCTCTCTGAATAACCCTGTGAGAGACGTTTTACAAATTGGTACTTATTTACCATTTGAAAAAATATATGTTCAAACTAATGCAACATGCTAATTATTTTCTCTAGAACATTTAGGCAATGCTTGTCTTATCAATATCGCAACAACGTTTTAAGAGGCTCAGAGTGCAGGACTTTGTTAAGTCATCTAAGTCTTTGTGTGTTAAAGCTGCACCTGAACATGACTGTCAGTAAGGACAAGTATAGCAAGGGCATGGCAGAAGCATCGCTTTTTTTGGTGAAAGGGAAACTATAATAACAGTAACCTCTGACAATTGCTCCAGTTTTAAACCTATCAGGGTTATTCAAAGAGATCCAAATTGTGGCCGAAAGTTAACCGAACAGTGAAATTCAGCGTATGGTTACCTTTTTTTTGAGAAAGGATTTTACCAGGAAGGATACATTGAGATTTCTCTATGTCCTGGGTGGCGAGTGTGTACCGTTAGGTGTCTTGCCCAAGGACACTTACTGGAGAGGTGCTCTTGCCGGGATCAAACCTGTGTCTCCATAGGCTCTCTCCACGCAGAGCAGCGATGTTACCTCTACTCCACCCAACCATTTGGCTATTCAGAGAGCAGGCAGTTCGCCAACTGTCTGCACAAACGGTGCCTGTTCGAGGGCAGTGAAATCCCCATAGAGAAGCAATGCTTCGTCTGTTCAGAGAACACAAACCAGCAGGGAAATGTTGCCGAATTGCCCGGCTGTTCAGTGGTTTAATTCGGCAGATTTCTTCAGGTGATTCCCATAGGCTTCAATGTTAAAAATATTCCCGTTTTAATTCAATATCTAATAAACCGTTGATTAGAATATTCTGTAGTAAAGAGTCTCTTTATTTATAGATTTTTAGGATCTTTTAGGCATTTTTCTGCACATTTTTTGTTTTTAGATCATTTATTTTTTCTGTAACAGCCCTTTTTATTATCATTTATTGGATCTTAGATGTAAATTTCAGACATTTTTCGTTCTGTAGTTTCTTTGCAAACAGCATTTCACTTTTCAAACATTCAAGCGAACGTGTTTTTTTTGTTCACTCCATTCGTCAGTGGTGTCGACTTTTTCCGGCGGCTGCTCTGTGCTGTGATCGGCGGCTGCTTGGGTTTCTCCGGCGTGTTCAGCGGGGTTAATCCAGATGTTGTTGCGGGTTTCGGGGTGCGTTCGGCGGGTTTGCTGCAGCTTTTCCCTGCACTACGACGGCCCTGTGGTGCTTGCTGAATACACCGCAGGGTCGCCGAAATGGGATCACCAAATCGCACCGAATTGAAGAGAACGAAAAGTCACCGAACGTGCGGGGACCTTTCGATTCTCTTTGAATAACCCTGTATGTACGCAGAGACTTTTTGCATTAATACCTATACAATGAGCTTAAGTTCTTATTTTATAGATGCTCAGCATAAAATAACAAACCAGTGGGTGGGGTGGTGGGTAACAAATATGCAAAGGTTAAATAACATACAGACACGTGTTTAAAAAAAAAAAAAAAAAAAACCTCAGTAACTGTGTACATTTAAACTTACATGGGACAGATGAATTGCTCAAGGCATCGACCCAGCGATCCCTGTGCTTCCTGCGTTGGTTTATATACTGTAAAATACTGAAGGACAGGTTTGTTGTGATTAGAAAAAAGAAACGTGTCTTCACATCACTCATCCATCTTCAGACTCAAGATGAAGGGATATGCATTTGGGTGTATCTAGGTGCACAAATTAATAATTGCACAGTCTGTATGTGGGATGCCAAAGGAGGGTTTGCTAATGGCAGGTCAACACCTCAACGTCAACAATCGTAATGCTGTGTCAAAAATGGCGTGGATTTAAAAAGTATTCTAAATATTGTGGCACTTAAAAAAACAAGCTTTTGCCGTTTTTTTCAGTGGTGCAACTTTGCACTATACCAACATCAGTTTTCTGACGCACGTATGATGCAAACATCAGTGCACATTTTAGGGTTAGGCAGAATCTGTTTGTTACGGTTTAAACCTAACCCGAAAAGTAACCCTAAAGAAACATAAATAGTAATTATTAACATCCAATATTAAACCTAATGCAAATACTAACCCAAATACAAACCCTAACCCACATACTAACTAAACCCAAGCACAAATAGTAACCTTAAAATTAAAAAGGAGTGGGGTTTCTTTTGCATTGTACTCACGTCAGAAAACCAAAGTGAATATGGTGCCAATTTGCAACGGAAAAAAACCACAATGCAAGTATGGCATTTTTTTTTTAAATCTTCGGCATTTCTATCCATATCCACAAGGTGGCGACTTACATATAGGAAATGTTCCTCTTGAACACGTTATGGTATGGTATAGGTAGACACAATAACACCCCCCCCCCCTTCCTTATTAGGACATCTGTGCCTTTTATAGTCCATGTTTATATTGCATCATAAAATACAGGTGTTTCAACTCAATTTGTTTTTAGTATACTATATCATCTTTATTAATACCTACTCCCAGCAATCAGAAAAATATCAGTTGCAACATTAAAGCAATGCAGGTTAGGGGTCAGCATCCTTGGCCCTCCAGATGTTTTCAAACTACATTTCCCATTAGGCTCAGCCAATCTAATGAGAGGCTGAGTATCATGGGTAATGTAGCCCCAGAAAATCTGCAGGGGCAAGGTTGCGACTCCTGATGTTGGGGGAGGTGCAAAGGCGACTCTGCCCTACCTGTCCACCACCAGATTCCCTTCATTGTTCCTTAAAGCCGTCCACATATCCCAGAACTCTGCTTCGGATGGTTGCGTATGGGGTCCAAACACCTCACCGAGTCTGAACAGATATAAGTAAACCTCAGGTCATAGTGGGAATAAATGTATAGTACCTTGCTTACAAATATAGTAACAGTATAGGAAATCAGATGTCCATACTGATGCCTTCACTACCATGTGATTTTGCAAAAATCCACTTTCAGGAATCAGGGTTTGTTTGGTAAAATCACTTTTAATTACAATATTAAATTATATTAATATAACAATAAGAAATATTTGGTAATATTCCCAATCTATTTCTTCCTGTAATAACCTATTTGGCAGGCAGATGTCGCCATCTGCTGGCCAAATAGTTACTGCAGGCATAACTGCAGCCTGTGGCTCCATGCAATCAGCTGGGGAGTAGGGATGAGCTGTTTGGGTTCGGAGTTCGACCCGAACTTTGGCACTTCTAAAGTTCGCAAATTTCAAACTTTTTGGGCGTGTTCGGTTCGGGTTCGAAAAAAAAAAGCAAATTTTGAAAAAAAGGATAGAAAATGCTTAAAAAAATACTAAATCTAGAAATAAAGAGACTGTTTACTGCAGAATATTATAAGCAACGGTTTATTAGATATTGAATTAAAAACTAATGTGTACGTGGAAAGATTATCAACTCTAAATGACCTCTGTTCACAAATGGGCATAACACCAAGTGTTTTTAGTCTGGTAATCAATTTGATACATTGTACAATATACTGAGGGTGGGGTGGTGTCTGGTGTCTGCTTCTGATTGAGATTTGAGAATTAATTTCCCTAAAACATCCTAATATGCTGCATTTAACTGGTGTTTGAAAAAAATCTAAAGCAATGTTATTTTTCACCTCGGGATTAAACATTCACAGGGTTATTCAGACAGCGGTGAAAAGCAGGAGAATAACTGGAGAAGTGAAAATTCTAGGTCAAAATAGCCAAACCAGAAAAATTCTCCCATTTATCTCACTTTCCAAATTGGCTATTTGTTCTAGATTGTTCTCTTCTCTTGCCAGTTCTCCTGGCTTTCACCTCTCTCTCAGGGTTGTTCAGAGAAAAAAGGTGAAAACCAGGAGAATGGCACGAAAAGAGAACAATCTGGACCAAATAGCCGATTAGGAAAGTGAGATAAGGCTAGGGTCAGACTAACGCATTTTTCGCAGTGACCGTCAAAAAGTGCGTCCAAACGCATTGCCGTATTTTTTCACGGATTGCGCGAAAACGGTCATACGATGCGCATTTTTGTGCATGATTTTTTACGGATCCAAACCAGGAAACTTTGGGTGTCTGGACATTATGTTGGCCGGACAAGAGCAGGGTCTGACATCTCCAAATCACCCCGCTAGTGGACGCAGCGCACTCTGTACGTCTGTACTAGCGGTTCTGCGTTCTCGAAAAAAATGCATTAATTTTCCACTTGCGTTGCGCAGCCGAACTTTCGTGCGACCGTACTTCGTATATTGGCCGTCATTGCCCATCATTTGCTGCTAGTGCGGCCGTGATTAAGTGCGCCTAAACGCACGTTAAAAATTCGCTAGTCTGACCCTAGCCTAAATGGGAGAATTTTTCTGGTTTGGCTATTTTGACCTAGAATTTTCCATTCTCCAGTCATTCTCCTGCTCTTCACCGCTCTCTGAATAACCCTGACAGGGTTATTCAGAGAAAGGTGAAACTCAGGAGAATGACTGGAGAATGGAAAATTCTAGGTCAAAATAGCCGAACTAGAAAAATTCTCTCATTTACCTCACTTTCCAAATCGGCTTTTTGGTCTAGAAGTTTCCATTCTCCTGCTTTTCACCGCCGAAAAAAATCAGTAAACTTTTTCTGCGTGTCCGAAAATGTCTCCTCTTTTCATACAGACTGCCGCCCCAAGCAGTTGTTTATGGATAGATTAAAGGAAAAGCATTTACAGTCATTTGAAATGTCATTTTTTGGTTTTTACATATTTCTATACATCCTAGAAATCCGCCACCTCACGGGTAGGTTATGGGGACCTCCTAGGCACGATATTTGAAGGAATTTTTATTTTTAACCCTTATTTCATGGAAACTCACTGTCCCTTTAACCACTTTCATGTGGAGGACGCGCTCAGCGCGTCCTCCACATGGCTCCCGCTGTGCGGAGGACGCGCTGAGCGCGTCCTCCCTTTGGGGTCAGCGTTCGGCCGGGTTCCGGCCGATCGCTGGCCCCCCCGATGTCAGCCCAGCATCCGGAACCGCCGCCGATGAAATTAGGTGTCATCGCGGCAGCGCGATGACACCTAATTCAGGCGCCCCCCGCGCATGTGCGGAGGAGGCACCTGAAAGGGAGGGGGGAGGTCCTTCGGACCTCTCTCCCTCCCGATCGGCGGCGTTGCGGGGGTTAACCCAGGCACCATTTGGAAGGGCACAGCCTGCCCTTCCAAATGGTGCCTGGCATTAACCCCTGGGGAGCTGGATTGCGAATCGGCGCCTGAAAAGCGCCGGTTCGTGATCCTTTCCCGGAGCTGGCCGACATCTTGGATGTCGGTCGGCCAAGCCTCCGAGAACTCCCCCTGAGGACTGGCGTCATCGTGCATAGCACGATGACGCCAGTCCTAGAGTTAACCCCTAACTGCCACCAACGGTGGAGATATGGAGTTCATTGGAACTCCCTATCTCCCGATCCGTGGCAGCTAGGGGTTAAAGTTTGGTATGGTTGGATCGGCCAGAGCATGGCTGTTCCAACGATACCAAACACTACTGTGAAAAAAGTTTTTTAAAAAATAAATAAATTAAAATTAAAAATAAAAATATTTTTTTTTTCTTTTTTTTGGTTCGTTAATGCAGCAATATTGTTCCCATTTCAATTATAATGTGAACAATGATGCTGCACTAACGATTTTTGTATGCGGTGCGTTAAAAATCGTGTAATTTTCCCCAAAAAAAAAATGTAACAAGACCCCATCTCTAATTTTTTTAACAAGCGCACCCCATACAAAATATAACCGCAATTGCTCGCATGTTAAAATGTGAAAAAAAACACTTTACACGTTGTAAATTATTGAAAATACATATTTTATTGCATTTTTTGTTATAATATACAGACATGACATAACGTATACATATAATAATGACATATTATGAATCTGCCGAGTCTGACGGAAAGAACGATATATAATATGTCTGGGTAATATACTAAAATAAGCCTTCAAAACACGTTTAAACATGACGAGCAAAACCGGTAAAAATGACCTCAGCACAGAGGTGTGAAAAGCCTCAGCAGCGAAAGGGTTAAAAACGTTTTTTTTTTAAAAAAAACTTTTTGTCCTTGTTTCCTGTCCCCCAGGGCTCTACCTGGACCCCCATACACCTTTTATGGCAAATATGTAGCATATATGCCCTCTTGGCGGGCACTCTAAAAAAACGACTTTTCAGCCCCATTGACTTGCATGGGGGTTTGGGTTCGGACCCGAACAAATGGGAAGTTCGGGGCCGGGCTCGAACCGAACTCGGGGTATGTTCGGCTCATCCCTACTGAGGAGTGCCCAATATATCAATATGTCCCTAGCAGATTTTAAACAGTTTTAGCACCTTGTGTATTGCCCACAGGGCTAAAACTTTGGGGACATCTTCTGGAGCCAAGAGCAAATGAAATTTGTTTGCAATCATATAGCATAGCCCCAGATCGTATTAACACAATATTGTGCTGCTGTGTCTCCTACAGCTGAACGTGTATGCACGATCACAGCAGTGAAGGAGTTAAAGACTATGGCCTATATTACATAGTTGGTGCTAACTTAGGCTAGGGTCAGACGAACGCAGTTTTAACGTGCGTTTAGCCGCACAAAATCACGGCCGTGCTAGCAGCAAATGACGTCCAATGCCGGGGAACACACGAAGTACGGCCGCACGAAAGTTCGTCCGCGCAACGCAAGTGGCAAACGAACGCATTTTTTCGAGAACGTCAAACCGCTACTACTGACGTACAGAGTGCGCTGCGGCCGCATAGCGGCGTGTTTGCGTGATTGGGAGACTTCAGACGCTGCTAATGTCCGGCCAACATAACGTCCAGACGCAAAAAGTGTTTTATTGTTGATCCGTACAAAATCACGGACGAAAAGGCGCATCGTATGACCGCTATCGCGTATTCCGTGAAAAAATATGTCCGTTCGTTCGACCGCACTTTTCCACGGTCGACGCGAAAAATGCGTTCGTCTGACCCTAGCCTTAACCAGAGCTGTTGTAAACTTCCTGAGAGACATTATAGCCTATGGAGGTTTTAAGTTTACAACAGCTCTGGTTAAGTTAGCACCAACTATGTAATATAGCCCTATAAGTTTTAAAGTCGATAAATTATTATTACATATAGTTAGCAATGCTTTAATTCTTGGGTAAATAGAATTTTTAGGATCTCTACACATCTTAATAAGAATCATTTCAAAACCCACCTCCCCACTTTCTGCTTTAATATTCTTCTTTGTATTTGCTTCCCAAAACTGTACCTCAATCTCAAAATGGGTTCTCACCACTAATTGTATAAAGTATCAAAATTATACATGGTTATTCAAAGAGAGCCGAATTGGCCCGAAATTGCACAGAACTGTGAATTTCCCGGTACAATTTGGTGGCCATTCGGCTATTCAAAAAGCAGGCATTTCACCAAATATTGTCAAATTGCCAGCGAAATTGGGTGATCTTCGGCAGCAGTGAAGTTCCCCATAGAGAAGCAATGGTTAATCTATTCAGAGAACACCGAACAACGCCGAAGTTGCAAGACTTTCAGTGGTTTCAGTCGACGGGTTTAAACAGGTGAAGCCAATAGGTTTTAGTGTAAGAAAGAAAGAAAGAAAACAGTTATTAAATATTTATTCAACCTTTTATTCTTTTCATTTGTAGCAAAAAGTCTATTTGTCATGATTTTTTTAGGTATTTTTCCCGTGAATTTTTATTCGGATTTTTTTTTTTTAACAGACCTTTTTATTCATAGTTACAGTTACAAGTATTTATAAAGTGCCAACAAATTCCTTAGGACCTTATATATTATTTCCAGGCATTTTCATGCAGTAGCTTTTGTGGAAACTTGTTTTAAAAGATTTTTTTTTTTTCCTCAACATGTTCGGCAGCTTGGTGACTTTCTCCGGCCGCTGGACGGCGATCTGTTCGGCAGGTCGTCTGCTTTATTCAGATCGATGCGGCGGCGGATCGTGGGAAGCATTCGCCAGGTTTTCTGCATTTTCAGATCGCATCAGTATTGGTTTTGCGGATGCGTTTGGTGAGTCGTTAGCTGCAGTTTGATGACCCTGCGGTGAATGCTGAATTCACTGCAGGGTTGACGAATCAAACTCATGAAAGTGCGATGAACGGGAGAGCACCGAAATGTCGGTGACATTTTGGTGCTCTCTGAATAACATAGTTTGTGTCATAGCTATTTACACAAATGCCAATTTCTTTCTGGACTTTACAGAAAATGTCACTTGGCAGTTGCAAAGTCTATTCTTGTACAAACACATAGAACTACCCTGACAAGGGCTAGCTATAAAAAAAAATCCAAAGTAAACTTATGATGGGTTTAGGACAGAAAAAGTGGGGGGTAATCCTAGAACTGTAATAAAAAGTAATGGAATATAGGACCAGTGAGGCTCCAAACCCTTATTCATAAAATAAATTTGGAAAAGTAAAAATGTTTTGTAAGCAAATACTTACCCTCTGCTGAACATAAAGAAATTCATCAGCCTAGTGAGAATCGGTGAGAAAATACCCCCATCTTTTAACAGCTATTTACAGAGAAGGAAAGGAGAAAAAAAAAAAGAAGTGTAAAACATGGAAAAAAAAATTGATTGATAGAACATCCATCCTGTCATCTCACACTCTTAAAAACACAAATATGTGACATTATGAACATTTGGAATATGCACTAAACTGCTTTTTTAAAGTTTATTCTTTGAATGTTTTTTTTTTTAACATTTTATGTCCAATTCAACCTCAAATTCTTTACACACCTACATATATTATTATTCAGGTTTTGGTACTGCGAGATTATATATAAATAATATGGAGGTGTGCATTCGTTTCGTAACAAATTTTATTAATTTGTATTTTGGAAGTACTTCCGAAAAATAACGAATAGATTTGATCCAAATTCGAAACAAAAAATGGTATAACACGAATTTAATTTGTTATACCATTTCAGCATAAAAGAAAAAAATTGATCAATTGGGTTTTATTTAGGGATCCAAAATTCAAATGGATATCAACTATCAAAATCAATATTAAAATGATATATCAACTATCGAACTGATCTTAACTTACAATATATACAAGTACAACAGTCAGCAAACGACTTCATGAAACTAATCTGTTTCGTTTTACTGTTTCACAAGTACCCAGTCACTGTTAATTGGCCTCGGGTACTAAATCTGTGAGACAGCTCAATATTTCACCCTAGCTTGCCTTTTAACAGAAAAAAAGTGATTAATTGGGGTTTTATTTAGGGATTCGAAACTCGAATTGATCTATCAACTATCGAATCGATATCAAATCAATCCAAAACTAAATAAGTTCCGAAAAACGAAACAGAATTCTGAAAACAAAATTATTTAACGAAACAAATTTTTCAACCGTGCACACCTCTAATATATACCAGTTGTGTTCAAAATTATTCAACCCCCACTGAAATTGAGTGTTTTGGCCAGTTTGACATGGATTTTGATCATTCAGTCATCTTGCTTACAATTAAATCAAAGAGGCACGTGTAGGTCAGACAAATATAACATTTATAATGAAATAACCACAAATGTCTTTTCTGTGCTCACATCATTATCAGTTTTATTCAACCCCCAAGTGACATTCAATCTTAGTACTTAGCTTTTAAACGTGAAGCATAGCTTGACACAAGTGTCTTGCAGCGATCTACGGGTATCTTCGCCCATTCGTCATGGGCAAAAGCCTCCAGTTCAGTCACATTCTTAGGCTTGCGCACTGCAACTGCTTTCTTTAAGTCCCACCAGAGGTTCTCAATCGGATTTAAGTCGGGTGACTGCGATGGCCCCTCCAAAATGTTCCAGCCTTTAATCTGCAACCATGCTCTAGTGGACTTGGAGGTATGCTTGGGATCATTGTCCTGTTGAAAGGTCCAACGTCTCCCAAGCCTCAGGTTTGTGACGGACTGCATCACATTGTCATCCAATATCTCCTGGTACTGAAGAGAATTCATGGTACCTTGCACATGCTGAAGCTTCCCTGTACCTGCAGAAGCAAAACAGCCCCAAAGCATGATTGACCCCCCGCCATGCTTCACAGTAGGCAAGGTGTTCTTTTCTTCATAGGCCTTGTTCTTCCTCCTCCAAACATAGCGTTGATCCATGGGCCCAAACAGGTCTAATTTAGTTTCATCAGTCCACAGAACACTATCGCAAAACTTCTGTGGTTTGTCCACATGACTTTTGGCATACTGCAGTCGACTCTTCTTATTCTTTGGAGACAGCAAGGGGGTGCGCCTGGGAGTTCTGGCATGGAGGCCTTCATTACGCAGTGTGCGCCGTTTTGTCTGAGCTGAAACTTCAGTACCACCATCTGACAAATCTTTTCTCAGTTCCTCAGCAGTCACACGGGGACTTTTCTCCACTCTACGCTTCAGGTAGCGCACAGCAGTCGAAGTCAGCATCTTCTTTCTGCCACGACCAGGCAGCGTTTCAACTCCTTCAATTCTTCTACTTCAATTCCTTTGCCTTGAATTTGCGAATGATGCTTCCTATGGTCTCTCTTGGTATGTTTAACATCTTTGCAATCTTCTTATAGCCATTGCCCTTCCTGTGAAGAGTAATCACCTCTTCTCTTGTCTTCCTGGACCATTCTCTTGACTTCACCATATTTGTAACCACACCAGTAAATGTCTAGAAGGAGCTGAGTATCACAGTCATTTTAAAGCTGCCTAATTGGTGCTTATTATGCTTTATTGCTGCTCCGTGACATCCACAGGTGTTTTCAATACCTGATTGAAAACACTTGAATGAACATCTGTTCTTCAGAGTGGCAGTCTTTAAGGGGTTGAATAATTGTGTCAATGAAGAATTCACAAAAGAAACATTTACTACTGTATTACAAAACCAATTGATGTCATTTTAGTTGCATATGGTTCTTTAAAAAGTCCTTGTAGGATTTCATTCTGAATACAATTACAAATGTACACTAAATTCCCTAAAACCCTTTACAGCATTGGGGGTTGAATAATTTTGAACACAACTGTATATATTATATTTCTACCATCTTGTTATCGCTTTATCAATGCGAGACATATACAGTATAAGCAGGAACAGGAGCAGGAACGCCATGCCCCATTGCTCTGATGATAGCCGCGTGTCAGTAGCAGGCATGCAGTCAGTACGTTTGCATTGCAAGGTACTGTATAATCAGATAACTGAAACAGAGCAAAGGCCTGGAAGGCTGTCTAGTGTGAACTCCTTGACAGCCTTCAGGGTGAAAGTAAGTCCTCTGCTTTGGAAGGCTGTCACATCCAAAAGGGAGAGTGAGAAGAGGACACAGCACACCATGACCAGTTAAATAATGTAGTCATATTGGTCAGAGCATTCCTTAAACGGAACACTCCACTCAAAAATTACCCCCCTGTTTTTTTTTCCTAATCTATCCCTATTCCCTTAATAAAAAGGGATTTTTTTTTTATGTAACTGTAATACTTACCCTAAAATCCACTTGTTTCCAGCGGCGTTTTTTTTTTTTTTTATACTCACCTCCCTCCTCTTCCGCTCCCGTCCTTCTTGCCTTCTGGTTTACGTGAGAAGCGTGCATCTCACATAAGCCAATCGGCAGGCTTCCTCCCAGCTCCCTCTGAGGATTAGTGTTGCGCGCAAGAGGATGCGCGCAACACTAACCCTCAGTCGCTGCTGCCAGCTACTGGAGCTGAAAGCGCGATGACGTCTCCTACTCGGCAAAAGTCGGCAGAAGCGGTAAATCTGAATCCCGCTCTGCTGACTGACAGCTGGGAGGGCGGAGTAAACTCCTCCGCCTCTCTCAGCTGTTTTCAGCTTTTTCTGCTGAACTGCCGAGCGGAGGGAGGGGAGACAGAGGGCGGCATACTCCGGGCATCATGACCACCTAAAATAGCTTAGGTGGTCATGTTGCCTAGAGTATCCCTTTAAGTTTCTGCAAACACAAACTGCTCGAAAATTATCCTAATACTAACTTTGAACATTCACCATATCACAATAAGAAGGAAAGGGCATTCAGACGAGAGAAAAAATAATGTATGAATCTACTCAGAGACTCACTATATGCCCATCTGTATATCTAACAAGTAGGATTATTATTTGTTTATTTGTATTTCGCACAGTAACATAAATCTTAAAATACTGCGCTCACCTTCTGAATAAGCCTGGGGTGATGCACCTCTGGGATAATACCTGTAACAATACCATCAGGCTTTACACAGTTACACATATTTCAGCAAATGCCTCCTGGACTAGATACTAATTAATATCACAGGAAATCTGTCGGCCATCAGGTCCACCCAGCAAATACAAGAGCAGCGGTCTCATCTCATGCAGGTGATTTTTGATATCATTTATGTTAAAGTACACAAATGTAATTGAGTTTTCAAATAACAAATTGTAAGAGGTAAACTCTTGGGTTGCGATAGTCATATCAAAGCATTAAATAAAAAAGCAGGCACTATGTCGAAAAGTAAAAGAAATCCTGTTTTAAACTGATGAGTTTACACCACGGGTGACAAACTCCGCCCCCCAGATGCTGATGGCCTACAATTCCCAGAATTCTTTGAATGTGATAGCCAGAGAATCATGGGAGCAGCACATGGGGCACATGGAGTTTGAGACCCTTGATTTACACCTCACCTCTTGTATTTAGGCTTTTGCATTTAGAAAATGATCGTTCCATATAAAAATGTGTAAGTAACCAAAACAAAAAAGCCCCATTTATAATAATATAAACCACCATCCATGATGCAGAGGTCAGCAACCTTGGCCCTCCTGGTGTTGTCGAATTACATTTGCTATGAGGCTCAACTAACCTAATGACTGATTGTGCATCAAGGGAGCTATGGATCCAAAACATCTGGAGGGTGAAAGTTGCTGACCTCCAATTTAGGCTGGGGTCAGACGAACGCAGTGTTAACGTCCGTGTTGCCGCACATAAGTACGTCCGTGATAGCATACAATTGTGTTAAATGGAGCCCCACACACGAAGTACGTCCGCACAGAAGTGCGGAGGCATGACGGACGCTGCAAACGGACGCAGGTTAGGCAAGAACGTAATACTGCTAGAACGGACGTGCGGAGTGCGCCACGTCCACAACGTCTGCATAGCTTTGTGTGTGAGTGATGGAGCATGGTCAGATGGACTGCATTTATACGTCCAGCATTTTTGACGGACAGAATGTTTTTTCATTGTAATTTATTTTTCCCTCCTACATCCGTCAAAAATAACTTCAGTGAAAAAACGGACTGTGTGACCACTACTGCGTCATCCGTACTGACGATGTCCGTACTGCACGGACGTACAGTCCGTAGAAATCACGCTCGTCTGACCCTAGCCTTAGGTGGAAGTTTCATCACAGCACCTCTTGATCATTGACCTACCTCCATTGGAAAGACATAAGCTTCCTATATTAATATGTCCTTTTCTTTGATGATCATATCTAGTGACGAAAAGACAACATTTTTACCTAGGTGAGTTTCTGTAAATCTGCCTTCTAGCTATCACAAATGTAGGCAACTACAATTAAATCAAACTTGTACAGAAAAGGTAATAAGGAATAGGATTTAAAGTGTCTATTCTTTTAACAATATGATCATGTAGGAACAATGAAATAATCCAATATCAACATATACATAGTTACATATATGATAGAAGACATTATGTAGGGTAAAAAGGCGCAATATGTGGAGCAGTGGTCAGAAGAGAAACCTAAAGAGCACGATCGCCAATACACCCACACGAGTCGTCCCAAATTGCGACACCAAATGTAATTGTAAAAAAAAATAATAGAAAAAAAAGGGGTGGCGCTTCCCAGTGTTAAAAGAATGGTAAGTTTGCACACAGTTCCTTACGGTAGCTTGAATCAGTTGTGTGCTTCAATAATAAGGGTCAATGCCTCAATAAAAAAGACATAATAACATAGTGTAATATAGTTAATACAAAGCAATTATGTCAGAAAAGGTGGACCAAAACTCACACTTTAAAGAGCCTAGCCTGGCTCTAGTACATTCACTCGTGGGTGGATTTCATATGGCCCACCCACTGGCCTCACTCAAGAATGAGGTCTCCAGATAACCTCAGAAAAGAGAAGAGCATCATGGAGCAGGTTATTAAAAACTTTACCAAAGATACATCTAAAAGTCGGTCCACACAAGTGTTCCTGAGCCAATTCAGGCTCTCTTATACAAACCCGGGAGTTCGTTCAGTTAGGCACAACTCCTGCAAAAGCCTTATGGGTATGTGGAAAACTACGGTAATTACCACTGAGGAAGCCGTGGGGTACACATGCCCAGGTGAAACGGGTTTGGTTGTTATATGTTTCTATATTTATTATATTGCTCTGTTTTTTTAATCGGCTATTATTTGGCCTTATTGGAAATGCCATTTTTTCTCAATGCGTTATTGTGGTAGTTTTCCACATACACATAAGGCTTTTGCAGTGGGTGGGCCATATGAAATCACCCATGATTGAATATACTAGAGCCAGGCTAGGCTCTTTAAAGTGTGAGTTTTGGTCCACCTTTTCTGACATAATGGATTTGTATTAACTATATTACACTATGCTATTATGTCTTTTTTTATTGAGGCATTGACCCTTATTGAAGCACACAACTGATTCAAGCTAAGTAACTGTTTGTGTGCAAACTTACCATTCTTTTAACACCGGGAGCACCACACCCTTTTTTTCTAGTTACATATATAGATACATAGGCTGAAAACGACATGCGTCCATCAGGTTCAGCCTTTCACACATTACCTACTGCTGTTGATCCAAAAGAAGGCAAAAACAAACAGTCTGAAGTGCTCGCAAATATAAAACACACGAGGAAAAATTCCTTCTTGACCCCAGAATGGCAGATTTCTCCTTGGATCAAGAAGCTTTTACCCACATACAAAATATGACTCTTGATATGTTATTGCAGGAAGTCATCCAGTCGTAAAAGTCTGTACAGTCTCCGAACCAACCACCTCAACAGGCAGAGAATTCCACAGCTTTATTGTTCTCACTGTAAAATAATCTGTCCTATGCTTTAGGCTGAATTTCCTTTCATCCAGTCTAAATGGATGACCTCGTGTCCTGTGTATCGTCCTGTTAATGAATAGGTTTCCAGACAATGGTTTATAATGGCCCCGTATATATTTATATAAAGTTATATATATATGACATATACAATTCTGTTTTCCTGGACACAAACTGTTGAATACATTACTGTCACCTGTAAAGCAGCTCCTGAGCAACTGTATCTCCATAATCATGGGACAAAACGTTCACTTTCTGATCACTGAGGCCAAGGTGACCAATCAGAGCTTCCACTATGGTGGCCTGCTCGAAAATGGAATAGTGGTGCAACCTCTGAAAAGAAATATTTTTATAGATTATACATCACACTCAGCAAAATGTGTAAAATGAAACATTTAACGACCTGTGGTTATGAGGTTCAAAGTACTTCAGTTCCTCCTTTATATAATAGAGATTATCGGCCTTTCTCTTTGAAGGAATAGTGCCATCTTTATATGGTGGTTATGTACTGCTTGTCTACATGCTTATTGCTTGAAAACAGAAAGAACCCCAATACATTTTACTTATGTTTATTTAAAAAGGATTTTACCAGGAAGGATACATTGAGATTTCTCTCGGTTTCAAGTACGTCCTGTATGTACAAGCAATGATGTAGACAACTGTATAAATTTTATTTCTTAATAAGAATACTATAGATATTCATACAATTTGCACTTCCTTCACATGCTCTGGGATCCTGTACTAGCTCTTAGCAAGGTCCAGATTCTTTGGTAGCTACTTTAAAGATGGCAGAACCTCGGAATGTGTGAAGATGGGCAATTCTTCTGCTAGTGGGCTCCATGTCTCTCTAAGTCATAGGGTGGTGGGCTCCATACTACTGGTTTTGCCTTTTCTCTTGGTTCACCTTCTTGCTATCCCGCACTTATTCATTGCTCATGGACAATGGTATGTTAATTTCTGATTCCCCTCCAGGACCCTTTTTTCCTAAATCTCTTGAAATTTTACATAAGGATTTAAACTTAATAAGAACTTTAATTTCATAAAAATCGAAAATAATGTTGACTGATAACCAGATTTTCTGTATAGCACAACACCACACATTTCACTAAACTATGAAAGCTAGCGACCTATATTACAAAACATCATTGAGTGGAGCAGTTGAACAGGGGACTTTTAATAACACATGCAAGTTATTACAGGCATTTAGTAAGAAATAATTACATCGACAGTGGAGGCCACAAAAACCTGCTCCATTTAGGTCAGTAACATGATATTGTTGCTTTTCAAAGATTGGTGAAGAACTGAGTGATTTTACCACTTACCGGTTTATCACTGAAACCAAAACCTAAAAAGTCTAGAGCGATAACTCTGTGAAACCTCTGCAATAGACCTTCCCACACCTGTAACAAGAGGAGATGGGCTTCCATTTAGTGAATCCTAGAAAATCAAAAGGCACCTAAAAACGTAAAATATCTGTGTTCAAACCTGCCAGCACCCTGTGTGCCTTCACACAAGAAACCTGTCCACCAGCTCACACTGGGATTTGATTGGCAATGCAAAGATCTGTGCATTGCTGTCCAGCCATTACCTTTACCAGTATTGAGAAGCATTGGATTGACAGCGCTATCAGCGGAGGTGGACACCAAAATCAGGCTAAAGGTGGCAGGGGATTGGGGGGGGGTAAGGAGGGAGCTTTGAATTAAACACCCATTTTTTACCTGAGAGCAGGGGTGAGCAGCCTTGGCCCGCCAGGTGTTTTGGAACTACATCTTCCATGATGCTCGGCCAATCACTAGTTTGGCTGAGTCTCATGGGAGATATAGTTCCAAACCATTTGGAGGGCCAAAAAGTTGCTCCTCCCTGCCTTAGAGTATTCCTTTCACACGGTCAAACATTGGGCTAGTTGGATACTTATATGATGGGGTGAACTGATTTTGCCAATTGTGCGTTTTTAATACTGTTGTGTGGGTTAAAAAACTCCCACTTCCTCTGGCCATTCAGATTAAAATGACATACACCTCCATAATAAAATAGGTTTAGATTTTACTCTATTCGGACCCTTTAACAAATCACACCCTCGCCCAAAACATTTTATATTATTCTGTACAGCAGGGCTATCAAAGTCCGGCCCCCCAGATTAGACATGAGTGTTTCGTTCCGAAACAAAATTAGGATGAAAATTTGCAGATTTGTTTTTCGGAAGTGCGTCTGAAAACATACATATCGGTTCCATCCGAAAAAAATGAGTCGACTCAGTCCGAATCAGAATGAAATCGAAACGGTATAAAACAAAATTTATTTTAGCGCACACGTGGATTTGAATAAAACGAACATACCTTGATTCCTTGTTAGATGGACCAGTTCATGGCTTACATTGCCTCAAAAAATAAAATACAGCCGGTATACTACAATAAAAATACCAGCTGGTACCAAAATAAAATACAGCCGGTACTACAATACCAGCCATGCAATACCAGCTGGCTGTAATTTATTTTAGTTTCAGCGGGTATTTTCATTTTATACCGGCTGGCTGCTGTCCTTGGTGCTGGAATATATTTCAGCACAAAGGACATGGGGATTCCTTATCTTTTTTTTTTTTTTTTTTTACATCTTAGCAATTAATACTTTTCACATTCAGAAATAACTATAAAAAACTAAATACAAATCAATACGAAGTGATCTGAATTACGAAATACCGTCTGTTATATTACCATGATTCGATAATTTGGACAAACGACCCGAAAAAAAAGGAACAAAATAATCCGAAACGGGGAAAAAAAAAAAAATGCAACAAAATGATCCAAAACATTTTTTTTTTTTGCCGTGCACATGTCTACCTCAGATGTTTCCGCAATAAAGCTCCCATGATTCTCTGGCCATCTATTACATTGGAAGAAGTCAAGGAATTGTAGGCATCAACATCTGGGATGGCTTAAGTTTGACAGCCCTATTGTATAGTATCTTCACCTCACACATCGAATCATAAAGCCAGTTTACGTGTCACAAGCAGCATTCCACTCCCAGTTGTAAAAGTCTGCAATCCTTCCTTTCAAGTATCGAGAGAGTAATATTACTTACGCAACCATCAGTGTGGGAACATAAAAACCATCTAGGGGGAAAGTCCTCCCATTGTAAAGAAATGCAAATAGATAATATACGTTGATTACATCAAGCTCAGGTTAGGCTAATGTCAGACGAAGGCATTCTGCGCACACTGTGCACAACTGACGTACTTTCTGACTGATGATACTGTAGACACCACACGGTCCATTTTTTTTTTGACTGATGTAGTTGGGAAATAAAATTAATATGTAAAATGCAAAAAATTAATACATGATATGAAAAAACATTTTGTCTGTCAAAAATGCTGGACGTCAAAAATGCAGTCCATCTGACTACGTTCCATCACTGACACACAAAGCTATGCGGACGTGGCGCACTCTGTGCATCTGTCCTAGCGGTTTGACATTCTTGCCTAAATAGCGTCCATGCCACGTGCGTTGTGCGTCCGCACTTCTGTGCAGACGTACTTCGTGTGTGGGTCTCTTGATCATAATTTTATGCCACGACGGACGTTAAAATGTGCGGCAACACAGACGTGATCACTGCACTCGTCTGACCCGAGCCCAAAATGTTTACCAGCCTTTTACTTCAATACAGATAAATTGTAGAAATTCAAGGAATTTAAAAGTGGTCAACTATAGCAAAGCCTCCACTCATACAACAATTCCTCATTTACAGGCACACTGCATAGATCTTTAAAGAAAACAGGTCTGCGCCCCCCCCATACCCCCCAGTTCAGGTGCACTAAGGCAGAAAGACTACAGGAAACTAAAAACCTGTTTAGCAGATACTGTATATCCATGCGACAAGTACCAGAATGCCCTGCGATAAAACTTAAAGTCAGTGTCCTTTGTTGGCTGAGCAATACTGTATTTGTGGGCTGTTCCACTCACACTCATTTCTCTCCTCTAAGGATTGTGGTTGTCACCGCACATCACTCCGTGTGAACGGGTTAATCTTGGGGGGGGGGCATGAATCTTACCTTATACCAGTCATAACTGGAAGTCGGAAAACCATGTAAAAGAATCACCACATCGGAATTGCCAACCGTTCCCTGGGAATCTGATAAACAGTGCAAAGTAATGTGCAGGAAAACGTGGAGAACATTTCTTATTGTCAAACATATAAACACTAAAGAACAAGAATGCCATTATATATTTGAGATCAGGGTTCATAAAATCAGGCCTTTTGGTGGAGAATAAAGGCGACATCAGGGATTAACACAAAACACATTGAGGAGTGAGGGAATATAGAGAGAAGCATTGTGAGAGCGAATGCAAATTGCCTCCATAGGGTCTAATGGAAAGGGGCAAGGGAGGTGGCAGAATGTTATGGACAAAGAAGGGAAATCATTGTCAACAGTTTAGGCAGGTACACAAAACACAAAAAAAACTACACATGCTATGTGATTATGTGTCACACTAGTAATTTGAGAGAAGAAAAAAAAACAATAGTTCATATCTTAAAGACCAAAACATATTGTGCAAGTTCTGTCATATAAAGCTCTTCACATAACATTAACCCCTTGTCTACAACGATCAACAATACTCAATCTCAGCTCTTGAAGGAGCTTTTGAAGTTTGAGTAAACTCAATGTAGTCTATGTCTGAAGCAGTACAAACAAACATTCATTTACACTTGGTCTCTAGACCATGTTCCCATAGTTTCAGCATACTGGACATTGCAGCCGATGTGATACAGCTCAAAGAACTCCTTTCAGGATCCATAACAGACACAGGGTCTGTCAAATATCCCACATGTTGCAGTGCCAAACTTTGACCAGCAGGAGCTTATGGCTTCGTATTGCAAAAATGTATCTATAGATGCTGCACGAAAGTGGAAAATCACATGTAGCAAAGGTGTTAAAAGCAGCCAACACCTTGACT
This sequence comes from Leptobrachium leishanense, assembly GCA_009667805.1. Taxonomy (NCBI): domain Eukaryota; kingdom Metazoa; phylum Chordata; class Amphibia; order Anura; family Megophryidae; genus Leptobrachium; species Leptobrachium leishanense. The sequence continues at coordinate 117,009 of RXON01000158.1, forward strand.
TGATATATGTTCTATACATTTCTATATTATTTACTAACAAAAATACAATATATAGGCCAAAGAATTCTACACAAAAATATATTTCCAAGTGAGAATCTAATGGATTAAAACAAAAGGGAGTTTCAAGATGGCAAACTCCAGACAACAAATGATAATTTTCTCAAGGGTCCTTCATGACTTATTGTAGATTAATTTGACTAACATGATGTTTTAGTAATAAAGTTGTAAAGCGGATATATAAAGGGCTATGTGATGCTAAAATTAAATGGGAGGCCATGTTTGTCTTATGCTTCCATCTTTTCTTATTGTCATGCATGCTTCTGCTTCAGACACCGGGCAAACGGGCTTCATAGGAGAAAAATAAAAAATCTTCCCCAGCAAAGAACAACCTCCTGAAGTTAACAGATGATTTTATTTATTTTTAATAATACCCATGGTTTCATCACCTCTGTAAAATATATGTTGCTCTTGGAAAGTGAAGAACACTCCAGATGACCTCCATGAGTAAAGTGCAGGGGAAAGGTTAGGTGGGGGAATGTGTAGATAGACAGCGACAAGAGGAACTGTCAACAGCCCAACCTGAATCCACCACTCCTTCATCCTACAACAGAGGAGCAATCACACAGCCAATTAGGAGAGAATACAAGCAGAGATACATTGTACAAAACTTAATCTTGGAACCATTAAGCCGGTAGTGATAAAAGATTGGCTTGCCATATTTAATTTAGCAGTGGGAAAGTATTAATTACACTTAATTATTTAAATGGGTTTAACCCAGGACATATTTTAAAACGAGAGAAATCTCAATGTATCCTTCCTGGTAAAAGCCTTTCTCAAAAAAAGTACTTGATACACAGTACAACCTATTGGCTGCAAGATCATTTTAAATGACTAAAATCTGAATGTTCTGCAAACTTTAGGAATTCGCATCTAATTAGATTCCTGCCTGTGAGCCAGTCAGGTCTGGACTCATCCTTATTTATTCATTCTTTATGTGAACAAGATAACTTACATGTTTGATGTGTTTTTTCTCTAAATCATTTAAAAGAGTCTAATCAATAAACACCGAACTTGCCACCGAATTGCACAGAATGGTGAATTTTACCATCCAGTGCAATTTCATGGCAGCTCGGCTAGTCAGAAAGCTGTCAATTCACCAAATACTGGCAAATTGACAGCGAAAGAAGGTGCAGATCGCTGCAATTCGGCAATCTTCAGCAGCAGTGACATTAACCATTACTTCTCTATGGGACAATCTATTCAGGGAATGCCAAACTGCACCGAAGGGTCAGTGAAAGGCCCTGATTTTCAGGGATTCAGTGCGACAGGTTTAAAACAGGCGAATACCACAGGATTCAATGTAAAACAATTAGCCTTTTTTATTTAATTTTTATTCAACCATTTATTATTTTCATTTTCAGCAAACTTTTTAATTTATTTATTGGAATATTTAGGCGACATTTTTTACTCCCAATATTTTAAAAAGCAGTTTTTCTATTCTGTAACTGACCATTATTTTTTATAGGACTTCAGTATTTCCACACATTTTTCTTTTAAACACCTTCTAAAGAATAGCAGAGTTCTGTTTTTGTTGTTTTTTTTTGCAGTTCGGCGGACCCTTCGTTGAATAGTAAATTCATCGCAGGGTTGGCGAAACTGAGGAGTCCTCTCTCCTACTGTTCTGTTTGTGTAATGTGTATGTATATTTGTTATTCTGTCTCTCCCTTTGTACAACGCTACGGAACTTGTTGGCGCTTTATAAATGCTTGTACTTTTAACTATTAAGTCGATCAACCAAATTTTCCACTGACCTATAACACCCCACATTCATGCTTATTAGGGATGACCCGAACAACCCCGTGTTCGGTTCGCATTCGAACAATTTCGAAAGTTCGAGTGCAAACACGAACCAAACTCAATGCAAGTCAATGGGACTCAAAAGTTAGATTTTTAGAGTGCCCTGCAAGAGGGCATATATGCAAGATATTTGCCAAAAAAGGTGTATGGGGGTCCGGGTAGCGCCTTGGGGGACAGGAAACGAGGACAAAAAGTTTTTTTAAAAAAAACGTTTAACCCTTTCGCTGCTGAGGCTTTTCCCGCCCCTGTGCTGAGGTCATTTTTACCTGTTTTGCTCATCATGTTTAAACGTGTTTTGAAGGCTTATTTTAGTATATGACCCAGACATATTATATATCGTTCTTTCCGTCAGACTCGGTAGATTCATAATATGTCATTATTATATGTATACGTCTTGACCTGTCTGTATATTATAACAAAAAATGCAATAAAATATGAATTTTCAATAATTTACAACGTGTAAAGTGTTTTTTTTTTTTTCACATTTTAACATGCGAGCAATTACGGTTATATTTTGTATGGGGTGCGCTTGTTAAAAAAATTAGAGATGGGGTCTCGTTACATTTTTTTTTGGGGAAAATTACGCGATTTTTAACAACCGCACCGCATACAAAAATCGTTAGTGCAGCATCATTGTTCACATAATTGAAATGGGAACAATATTGCTGCATTAACAAAAAAAAAATTAAAAAAATATCAAACTTTTTTTTTATAATTTTTTTTTAAAAAAAACTTTTTTCACAGTCGTGTTTGGTATCGTTGGAACGGCCATGCTCTGGCCGATCCAACAGTACCAAACTTTAACCCCTAGCTGTAACGAATCGGGAGATAGGGGGTTCATTGGAACCCCGTGCTATGCACGATGACGCCAGTCCTCAGGGGGAGTTCCCGGAGGCTTGGCCGACATCCAAGATGTCGCGCGTCCATAGCAGCCAAGTGGTTAAAAAGGAACAGTGAGTTTTCCATGAAGTAAGGGCTAAAAATAAAAACGAAAAATTCCTTCAAATATCGTGCTTAGGAGGTCCCCATAACCTGCCCGTGAAGTGGCGGACTTGTAGGATGTATAGAAACATTTAAAAACAAAAAAAAAAAAAATTATAAAAAAAAAAAAGTGATATTTTTTATTTTTATTTTTAAATTTTTAAAAAAAACTTTTTTCACAGTCGTGTTTGGTATCGTTGGAACGGCCATGCTCTGGCCGATCCAACAGTACCAAACTTTAACCCCTAGCTGTAACGGATCGGGAGATAGGGGGTTCATTGGAACCCCGTGCTATGCACGATGACGCCAGTCCTCAGGGGGAGTTCCCGGAGGCTTGGCCGACATCCAAGATGTCGGCCAGCTCCGGGAAGGGATCACGAACAGGCGCTTTTCAGCACCGATTCGTGATCCGGCTCCCCAGGGGTTAATGAGAACCAACGTTTGGAAGGGCAGGCTGTGCCCTTCCAAGCGGTGCCTGTATTAACCCCCTGCTCCCCGGCGATCGGGAGGGAGAGAGGTCCGAAGGACCTCCCCCCCTCCCTTTCAGGCGCCTCCTCCGCGCATGCGGGGGGGGGGCACCTGAATTAGATGTCATCGCGTCGCCGCGATGACATCTAATGTCCCCGCCGGGCTCCCGAGTGCTGGGCTGACATCCAAGATGTCAGCCCGCACCGGGGGGGGGGGGCGCAGCAATCTGCCGGAATCCGGCGGATTGCTGCCTCCTGTGCTCGGACGCGCTGAGCGCGTCCGTAGCACAGGAGAACCACTTGGCTGGACGCGCTGAGCGCGTCCATAGCAGCCAAGTGGTTAAAAAGGAACAGTGAGTTTTCCATGAAATAAGGGCTAAAAATAAAAACGAAAAATTCCTTCAAATATCGTGCTTAGGAGGTCCCCATAACCTGCCCGTGAAGTGGCGGACTTGTAGGATGTATAGAAACATTTAAAAACAAAAAAAAATACGTTTCAAATGACAGTAAACAGTTTTCCTTTAATCTATTCATAAACAACTGCTTGGGGCGGCAGCCTGTATGAAAAGAGACGTTTTAGCACACGAAGAACAAGTTTAGTGATTTTTTGGGCTAAATTATGGTGAAACTTATGCAGGCTTTGGATGAAAGTAACAATAGGTGCTTTAAAATTGGGCCTTAAGGCTAGGGTCAGACTAACGCAGTGTTAACGTGCGTTTAGCAGCACTAAATTACGGCCGTGCTAGCAGCAAATGACGTCCAATGCCGGGCAGCACACGAAGAACGGCCGCACAAAAGTGCAAGTGGCAAACGAACGCATTTTTTCGAGAACGTCAAACCGCTAGTACTGATGTACAGAGTGCGCTGCGTCCGCTAACGGCGTGTGTGCGTGATTAGCAGCGTCTGACATCTCCTAATGTCCAGACGCAAAAAGTGTTTTATTGATGATCCGTACAAAATCACGGATGAAAATGCGCATCGTATGACCGCTGTCGCGTATTCCGTGAAAAAAATGCATCCATTCGTTCAAACACACTTTTCCACGGACAACGCGAAAATGCGTTAGTCTGACCCTAGCCTTAGTGTCGGCAACAGTGCTGTCACACCGTAACCCCCCTGTGGTATTGTGGAAGAGTGCAGGGTTGGACCCTGCGGTTCAAAAAAATTAAAATGATATAAATCTGGCACAGGCGTCAGTGCACCAATCCACCAAATCCTCTGTATGTTGCTGCTGCTTAAGACGGCCAGCACCAGTTAGAAAGGGCAAGCGTGCTCCTGCAGAGGATGCACCACGTCCACGACGACCAGAGGCACAGCCTCCCGACACAGAGGCTGCTTGCCCGCTTATCTGTGCCTGGGAGCGTCTGCCTGTCCTTTTTGGTCTTTCTGACATGGCGAGTGATCGATAGATTAAATATATACAGAACTCTGATTCAACTCTGTTATAAAAATTAGAGATATGCTGCAGAACTCTGATTCAACTCTGGTATAACTCAGTGAGACACCCTGGTAGCTGGCAGCCAGTGACAAGACACAGATTACAATTCCCAGAAACCTCCTATAAAATCAGTGAGACCCCCTGATGGGTGGCAGTGACAAGACACAGATTACCACAATTCCCAGATATTTTGTAGAAATTACTGACCCCCCCCCCCAAAATACTGGGTGGCAGTGAGAACACACGGATTACAACAATTCCCAGAAATATTGTAGAAATGAGACCCCCCCCCCCAGTAGCTGGTGGCAGACTGGCAGTGAGAACACACTAACACAAGAACAATCTCCTCTCAAACACGTGCTGAAGCGCTGTGTGAAACCTTATAGTGTGCTGCGGGACTTACAGTTGTGTTCAAAGTTATTCAACCCCCACTGAAATTGAGTGTTTTGGCCAGTTTGACATGGATTTTGATCATTCAGTCATCTTGCTTACAATTAAATCAAAGAGGCACGTGTAGGTCAGACAAATAGAACATAACATTTATAATGAAATAACCACAAATGTCTTTTCTGTGCTCACATCATTATCAGTTTTATTCAACCCCCAAGTGACATTCAATCTTAGTACAACATCCTTTTACAGTTATAACAGCTTTTAAACGTGAAGCATAGCTTGACACAAGTGTCTTACAGCGATCTACGGGTATCTTCACCCATTCGTCATGGGCAAAAGCCTCCAGTTCAGTCACATTCTTAGGCTTGCGCACTGCAACTGCTTTAAGTCCCAGAGGTTCTCAAATCGGATTTAAGTCAGGTGACTGCGATGGCCACTCCAAAATGTTCCAGCCTTTAATCTGCAACCATGCTCTAGTGGACTTGGAGGTATGCTTGGGATCATTGTCCTGTTGAAAGGTCCAACGCCTCCCAAGCCTCAGGTTTGTGACGGACTGCATCACATTGTCATCCAATATCTCCTGGTACTGAAGAGAATTCATGGTACCTTGCACACGCTAAAGCTTCCCTGTACCTGCAGAAGCAAAACAGCCCCAAAGCATGATTGACCCCCCGCCATGCTTCACAGTAGGCAAGGTGTTCTTTTCTTCATAGGCCTTGTTCTTCCTCCTCCAAACATAGCGTTGATCCATGGGCCCAAACAGTTCTAATTTTGTTTCATCAGTCCACAGAACACTATCCCAAAACTTCTGTGGTTTGTCCACATGACTTTTGGCATACTGCAGTCGACTCTTATTCTTTGGAGACAGCAAGGGGGTGCGCCTGGGAGTTCTGGCATGGAGGCCTTCATTACGCAGTGTGCGCCGTATTGTCTGAGCTGAAACTTCAGTACCCACATCTGACAAATCTTTTCTCAGTTCCTCAGCAGTCACACGGGGACTTTTCTCCACTATGCTTCAGGTAGCGCACAGCAGTCGAAGTCAGCATCTTCTTTCTGCCACGACCAGGTAGCGTTTCAACAGTGCCCTTTGCCTTGAATTTGCGAATGATGCTGCCTATGGTCTCTCTTGTATGTTTAACATCTTTGCAATCTTCTTATAGCCATTGCCCTTCCTGTGAAGAGTAATCACCTCTTCTCTTGTCTTCCTGGACCATTCTCTTGACTTCACCATGTTTGTAACCACACCAGTAAATGTCTAGAAGGAGCTGAGTATCACAGTCATTTTAAAGCTGCCTAATTGGTGCTTATTATGCTTTATTGCTGCTCCGTGACATCCACAGGTGTTTTCAATACCTGATTGAAAACACTTGAATGAACCTCTGTTCTTCAGAGTGGTAGTCTTTAAGGGGTTGAATAATTGTGTCAATGAAGAATTCACAAAAGAAACATTTACTACTGTATTACAAAACCAATTGATGTCATTTTAGTTGCATATGGTTCTTTAAAAAGTCCTTGTAGGATTTCATTCTGAATACAATTACAAATGTACACTAAATTCCCTAAAACCCTTTACAGCAATGGGGGTTGAATAATTTTGAACACAACTGTAGCTCTGTGAGCCCATGATTGAGCCGTGATTGGCATAGTCTTGAACCTGTCTTGCACTTGACCTGTGGTCAGGTGCAAGGCTGTAGCCAATTACAAGCTTCAGGCCAGTGGAAAAGTGCATTGTGGGCGAACATGCGCCAAACACGCGGAAATGTTTGTAGTTCGCGAACATGCGATGTTCGAATCGAACTCCGAACCGATCGAACCGAACAGCTCATCCCTACTTATTATAGCTATCGTATTGCTTTTATCAATACATTCCATTTCAAGGTTTTGAAACCCTCTAGTGTTTAGCTGTAGATACTGATCAAATGTTCACGCTTCTATTGCACAAACAGGAATCACAATCAGGCTTTCTCTCCAGCCATTTCTACCTTTCTGACTCAGAGTAATCTGGACTTTATATACATAGATTACAGGAAAATGGTGTCACGCCTGAGCCCACAGGGGGCAGCTGCAACAACCAGACTTATCCAGCCCAGTAACATGTATAAAACATAAGAAAAAAAGATGTCATTTGTGCTTACCCCTATAACACCATGGGAAACAAAAACACAATTAGAGGTTTTTGTTTCCTTGAATGGCCACTGAAGTTTTAAGCCCGCCTGCCACGTCATCAAGGCACCTCTAGTAAGGCTGGTATCATTAGATAGGACCTGCCTTAATAGAGGTGTCTTGACGTGGCAGGCGGGATTAAAACGTCAATGGCCATTCAAGCAAACAAAAACCTCTAATTGTGTTTGGTTTCCCATGGTGTTATAGGGGTAAGCGCAGATGACATCTTTTTTTCTAATCTAGATTTTATTACTTGATACTTTAAGCCGGGGGTCAGACGAGCGCACTTCAGAGTGGAAGGAATGTCCATGAGAGTGGACGTTCCTCCCACTTGACGCCCGTCTGGCCACCTCACTAAGCGCAGTTAGTGCACTCAGCGCTGCAAGGCTTGATCCTCCTATAGAGGGTTGTGCTTTTCAGCCCCGTCAACGCGCGTCCTAGCGTTTCGATGGGGAGGCTTTGTGCATGGATGTGTAGCGCTGTGTTTAAAACCCTACTGTGGTAGTACCTATTTTTGGCCACCGGAGGGAGACAAGCGCGATAAGAGACACTGAACATTGGGAACGGACACAGGAAGTGGGTGGGACACGCCGAGGTACATCCTGAGCCTCGTGGAGATAGCGGGCAGAGCGCGCCAGGGAGTGGATGAGAGAGGACACAGTGCTGCAGAGCGGAACCGTGACTAGGCCGGAGCGCAAGTGCGGCCTATCGGGATTCCAAGTGGGGTTATCCAGCCTTCCAAGAAGGAGACCCAGTATCCACAGGCATTACCCAAGCTGCTGGCAAGGAAGCGGAGGACCCTCGTGTTAGAAGTACCGCAGGTCCATTGGATGGGAGAGCAGGCGGTAGCTGTACCAGTCACTGTCGGAGCAAAGAGAGCCAGACAACGGATCCAGTAGCCAGTATCCCAGCAAGGCACCAAGCGGAGGGACGTCCTGGGTCAGAGGAACCTTGGTGATCGAGCGGATGGGTGAGAGGCCTCCAAGGCCGGTTTTATAAAGTCAAGAAAGCACGCTGCGGTTTATTTCTAAAACCCACAGGGCCCCAACTTGACTAGTCGAAGACATCGTTTAAGAGATTCACTGGCCAGTTGAATAGTACCCGGGTACCATAACACACACATACACTTACAGTCCGGGACTTAACCTGTGCGGGACTCACTCCCTAATATCTCAAGAAAAGGGGTAATGACTCGAATACTATTTTGTTTTTCCCGCTACGCGTTTCTCGAAATTACAAAGCATTGTATTTTTTTCTGTTCGGCTGCGCATTTTCCCGAAATACGAAACCTCGTATTTCTTTTTCCGCTGCGCGTTTACCGCGATACGAAAATACTGTAAATATATCTACGAATATCGTGTCTCATATGCCTTTTACTTTAGTAAACTATATAATTTATAAAATCCACAACGGTGCTGGAGTGTATTTATTCCCTAGTGCGGGGAGACTGACCCGTGGTTCATTTTCAGCGGCTCCTCCGGGAGTGAGCGCTACACGTGGGGGCTCGTTTCTGGGATCCGGTCTCTGGAAAAACCGCATCTAAAGGGTTAAATATGGATCCAGACACTGTTGCCGAATGGTGTGAGGAGCACAGTAGTCAGCTAGAATGTTGTATAGTCATGGATATTCCCGCAGACACTTGGGCCGAAGATCAGATTCGCCAGGCCGTGGCCGCGCTGACACCAGATCATCGGGGGTTAATCCTGGACATTAAAAAGAACACAGATACCTCTCACACGTATGTTCTTTTTGAATGGAGAAAGGGTGTTCCAGTGTGTTTTCAGGGCGCAAGCATGAAGCTGACCGGTGAGGTGGAAGTACAACTGATTCAGCCAAGTGCGCCACGTGGTGAATCCGCAAGTGTTCCCGCGCCCAGTCCGTTGGCCATGATCGGGCCTGAATTCCTAGTGGCTATTGGAGATTTGCTGGCTAAGTGTCAGAGAACAAGCCCTCCGCACACTAGCTTCGGTTATCGACGGTTGAGAAATTTTACAGGAAACGTACCAACTCCGGCGGGAGAAGAAACCTTTGAGGAATGGGTGGAACAGGCGATGCAGGCTCTGGATGAGTGGGACGTCCCTGAAGCTCAGAAAAAGCAAAGGATCACCGAGAGTTTAAAAGGGACCTGCGTCAGAAGCGGTGAGAAACCTGAAACGGAGTAGAAAAGACTGTACCGCTTTAGATTAAACGTTTTGGAGGAAGTTTATGGGCGAACAGAAAAGGCCGCAGAGCTTGTATATCAGTATGAACACACCTATCAGCGAAAAGGTGAGAGAATGACCGAATACATGAGGCGCCTAGATAAGATTCTGCACCAGATACTCCTCAAGAAAAGGGGCCGAGCCGGCCGAAGTGGATAAGATCCGAATAAAACAGATCCTGAGGGGCTCTCAACCTCTAGATCCAGTGATGCTGTAGCTGAGAAGCAGAGCAGGTAATCAAGAACTGAAGTACCTGGAACTGATCCGAGCTGTCAGGGAGGAGGAGGCTTTGCTGGAGGAAAAATCCTTCAGGCGAGGGGAAAGAGCTTACGCACAACCTGTAAGGCATAATGACGGTCTGCAGCCTGAAAGCGACTCGCTGGATACTTACGGATCCGACGTGGACGAGCAAGAGCACCTGATCGCTTTTAAATCCACAGAGAGGGCTGCCAAAGAATTACACCTCTCTGAACGTGGCGAGTTGTACAAAACTGTTAAGCAAGTACAGGAAGCTCAAGCTGAATTGCAAAAGGTGCACGCGGTACTGTGCCAAGTGTTGATGAAGGTGACAGATGCAGGCAGAGATGCAGAAGTTCCTTACAGGCATGCAGACAACCGGAGTTGCTGTGGCGTCTAGCCAAGGTCCTTTAACTGAAACACAACAGGCGACTGCGTCTCCACTTTCTAAGAAGAGATGTTTTGGTTGTGGAGAAATGGGCCACTTCCACGCACATGCAAAGACCAAAAGCCTGAGAGGAATAGAGTTGAGGAGCTGTTAAAAGTCTTAGAAGGACTGTTATCTACCTCACCGGCGGGAAACGCCAGAGGGCACAAGTGAAGGAGCAACCTAGGTGCCCGAAGGTTGAACCCCGCTCCAAAAATCAAGCCAGGACTAAGAGGGCGAGAGGGCCCAAAGTCGGGCCAACTGCTGAGCCTGCCAGGACTGAAAGAGTCACTCCCTTAGCATCCGGACCTACGTCATGGGGAAGCAATGCACACCTAAAACCTACACGGGCCAAGAAAAAGGCCAGGGTACAGCAAACTGGGTCTAAGTGTCCGGATACCGCCACCAAGTTTCCTGACCAACTGATAGGTCCTTCTCCTATTGTGCCAATCCAAGTGGAGGGAGTCTACACTAAAGCCCTGTTGGATTCAGGGGCTCAAGTGACATTGATCTACCGAGACTTCTATGAGAAACATTTGAAGCACATTCCTCTACAGAAATTGAAGGACCTGGAAATCTGGGGTATCGGAACTGAGAAACTCCCTTATGACGGGTACCTACAGGTGAAATTGGAGATCGGATCCGAAGTCATCGGACAGTCCGGAGGTTGTGATGCATTGGCCATTGTGTGTCCTCGACCCTCAGGTGCAAACAGGAGTTCCATGATAGTGGGGACGAATACTGATTTGGTGCGGCGTCTCCTGACACCTATCGTATTGGAAGAAGGTTCTACTCAAGGAGTACACCCAATGTTACGTCCAGTCTATCAGAGGATGGTCGAAGAACAGAAGGCACCTGCCGAAGTGGGGCGCCTATGGAGACTAGAAGGAACAGAGAAGGTTCTGCAAGCAGGAGAAGTAGCGAGTTTCCGGGCTTCAGTCAAGTTGAACGGGTCGCAACCAGGTCCCTATGTGGTGCTGGAAACCGATTTTAATCATGGGAGTGAAGCCGGAGTCGAAGTAATCCCTGAAATAATCTCCACTAAAGCTCTGAAAAGAACACGAGGAAGAGTCTCAGTCAGCGTGTGCAAGGTGTCCGATTCTCCAGTAGTCCTTAAAGCACGAATGCCTATCGGGCAAGTAGAGTCCGCTACGCCCCTCTCCACCGATTTAGGAGGGGGAGTGGATAAAGAGATTCCAGATGAAAGATTCTACCCCAAGGACGCTCTTATTTCATCCGAGTGGAAGAAACGTCTTTAGTCTCAAGTTCTAAAGTGGAGAGAATTGTTCTCAAAAGATGAGTTCGACGTAGGCCTAGCTAAAAGTACTGAACACCGCATTCGATTACAAGAAGACAAGCCGTTTCGTGAAAGGTCAAGGCGAGTTCCGCTGGGAGATTTGGATGATCTGCGGGAACAGCTGAACGAATTGCAAAGAACCAAGGTGATTCAAGAGTCCATACGCATCTCCAATAGTGATGGTTCGGAAGAAGAATGGTTCTGTCCGCCTATGCATAGACTACCGCAAGTTGAACCGGAGAACCATCCCAGACCAATATGCTACTCCTCGGATAGAAGATGCCTTACAGTGTTTATCTGGAGCAAAATGGTTTAGTGTACTAGACCTGCGAAGCGGGTATCACCAGATACCAATGCATCCCGAAGACAAAGAGAAAACTGCGTTCATCTGTCCACTGGGGTTCTTTGAATTCAACCGAATGCCTCAAGGCCTTACGGGGGCTCCAGCCACGTTCCAACGGTTAATGGAGAAGACAGTCGGGGACATGAATCTGATCGAAGTGTTAGTGTACCTGGATGACATAATAGTGTTCGGGAAAACTCTGGAAGAACATGAGCAACGTTTGGAGAAGGTTTTGAAGAGGCTCCATAAGAGGGATTGAAACGGTCTCTGGAGAAATGCCAATTCTGTCTGCCGTCCGTCACATATCTGGGACATGTGGTCTCAGCAGAAGGTGTTTCGACAGATCCTCGGAAGTTGGAGGCCGTAGCTTCCTGGCCTAGACCTCGAAACGTCACTGAACTTAGATCTTTCTTGGGGTTCTGTTCATATTATCGAAGATTTGTAGGAGGATTCGCGAAAATAGCTCAACCACTGAACAAACTCCTACAGAAAGAAAGTACCGAAGAAGGCTGCAAGGCCTCCGACCGAAACCCGTCAGCCCCAGGACCAAGGAAAGCTCGAGAGTCCATACAGGGCGAATGGACTAGTCCAGTGGTCCCCAACCCTGGTCCTCAGGGCCCACTAACAGGCCAGATTTTGCAGATCACCTTGGGGAAATGCAGACTGAATCCTGCAATCACTGAGCAGCAAATCATAACACCTGTGCTGTGCTTCAGATATCTGGCAAACCTGGCCTGTTAGTGGGCCCTGAGGGCCTGGGTTGGGGACCACTGGACTAGTCAATGTGAAGGTGCTTTCTTGAAGCTGAAAGAGAGTCTCACTTGGGCTCCTGTCTTGGCCTACACAGACCCTCACAAGCCGTACGAGCTACATGTGGATGCCAGCAGAGGTGGTCTAGGAGGAGTCCTGTATCAGGAGTATGGTGGATTGCTGAGGCCTGTAGCGTATGTGAGCCGGAGCCTTACGCCTTCAGAGAAGAACTATCCTACCCACAAGTTGGAGTTCCTAGCCTTAAAGTGGGCAGTGGTGGACAAGTTAAAGGACTATCTGTATGGAGCCGAGTTTGTGATAAAGACGGATAACAATCCTCTTACCTACCTACGTCCTTACTACTGCGAAACTGGACGCAACGGGACATCGGTGGTTGGCCGCTCTGTCAGGGTTTCGGTTCAGCCTAAAGTATCGCCCTGGGGTGAATAAGCGAGATGCTGATGCTTTAAATCGAGAAGACTCTACACTGCAGAATGGACTCAGTTAACTCCAGACGGGATGCAAGCTTTGTGTCAAGGAGCAGAGCGCCGAGTCAAGGGAGGGATTGAAGCGGAGGCCATAGGAGTCATGGCTGCGGCTGTTCCTGAGTTCTACTGCAACCCTACGCAATTGAGGGATGAGAGTCTACCTACTTTTTCAAAACAGGACCTGAAAGCGGATCAGGCCAGAGACCCTTTAATTGCATTGACCATAAAGGCCCTAACTGCGAACCAGCGGGAAATTCTGCTGACCAATTCCCCAGATGGAGCCAGATTGGTCTACAAAGAGTGGGAACGGTTGAAGATGTTGGATGGGGTGGTCTACCGAAGGGGCCCCTCAACCAATGCTGAAGAGACTCAACAGTTATTCCTTCCCACTAAGCATAGAGAGAGTGTGCTGCGATCGCTACATGAGCATGGACATTTGGGTGCTGAAAGAACTTTTAAGCTGGTGCGAGACAGATTCTATTGGCCTTGCATGAGGGCTGAAGTAGAAAGTTACTGCCATTCCTGTCTGAGGTGTATTCAGAGGAAGACTCTACCGACCCGAACCGCTCCAATGAGCCATCTGCAGAGTCAGGGACCCATGGATTTGGTGTGCATTGACTTCCTGTGCTTAGAGCCGGATGCTAGCGGGCAAGGGAATATTCTAATAGTGACTGATCATTTCACTCGTTACGCCCAAGCTTTTTCTACGAAAGATCAACGCGCTCCGACAGTAGCCAAGGTTCTGATGGAAAAGTCCTTTGTTCACTACGGCCTCCCAAGGAGAATACACTCTGATCAGGGTAGAGACTTTGAAAGCCGACTTGTTGGGCAATTGTTGGAACTGTTGGGAATCCAGAAGACCCGAACTACACCATATCACCCTCAAGGTGATGCTCAGCCTGAAAGGTTTAAATCGCACACTGCTGAATATGCTGGGGACTTTGTCAAACATATAGAAGCAGAGTTGGAGTCGTCACATAGTACGGAGAGTGATGCGACTGGATACTCCCCGTCAGTGGCGACTCTAGGAACAATATTTAGGGGGGCACAGAAGATACCGCAGTCAAAACTGGGGGGGCATTAATAATTTTCACCACTAAATCATACCACGGAATAAAAGTAAGGGCCCTATCACCTGGTGTGAGCTAAAACACCATCACTAAAGGAAAAATTTAGTGCTAGTCGCTAAAACTTACAGGGTTATTCAGAGAGAGGTGAAAAGCAGGAGAATGACTGGAGAATGGAAAATTCTTGGTCAAAGAATCGGCTATTTTGACCTAGAATTTGCCATTCTCCAGTCATTCTACTGCTTTTCACCGTTTTCTGAATAACCCTGTTAGTGCCTGACGACCTACTAACAGATCACCTTGACTGCAGTAGTCCATGAACAAGGTCGTTTGGCGCACGCTAGGGAAACTCTAAGACCCAAGTTGAGACCCAGCGCTAATGCGGTTGTGTACAGGATAGAACGGTTTTTCTTTTCCATACCTATCCCCCACCCTCACAAGCTTGAATATGAACACATCCAGTGAATAACCTCTCACCCCTGCATTATTAAAATCCTCCACGGTGGCCGTATCATCCATGTTTTGATGCACACATATATTAAGGCTGATGGGCATTGCATGATAAATGCCTCCCAGCAGCATGTAGAATCATTACACTGCATTTAATAGATCCAAAAGGAAGGCCAGGTGAACGACAAAAATTTCCCTGCTACAGCATATAAACAATACATGTTTTAGGGCAAGACTTATCCATGTGTTCCTTTAAACATGGTCCACACAGTCACCCTAATAATCAACTGCTTACATACTATGAATAGCCCCCAGCATAAAATGTTTAAAATTAGGCAATATATTAGAAATAGGATATATGTGGATAAAAGGATACATTTATAATAGAGCCGACTGCAACAGCAGCGACATTGCTGACCATATCCATTACTATGGTGTATGGGGCCAAGAGAACACCTGTGTTGCATTCCTTTCAATTGCCTGTTAATTTTGGACGAGGACCTGTTTTTTCTGTTTTTTTGGAGTTAGCACCAGGGCTGAGCAGTAGGTAAAATGTTGCAATTAGTGCACCTCAAAAAATTTAGTGCTGGCACCAAGTGATCTGTAAAGATATCTAGCACTCCCCGTGTTAAGTATAGGACGCGGAAAGTACAGTAAGCTCGCGGTACAAATCGCTAATAGCGACGCCCTAAGTGATTTTTCCCATTTGTAGCGGGAGGCAAACGATCTGTTGGTCAGGCACTAGACTGAATTAAAATCACGCCGACGCAAGGGTTAGCTCACACCAGGTAATAGTGCCCTAAATAAGTGTAATATATATATATATATATTTACAAAACCCCAGAGTAATGTGATGCAATGATGCCTTTTTGTTGTACTAACCTGATACTTAAATTCAATATTTTATTTGACGCAATTTGGCAGTTTCCACTGAATGTCTGATAACTGCTTCAGCGACTCCACTTTTAGCAAATTACAGTGACCATTCGCTAAATAGGGAATTCACCTTATTTTCTGCAAAATAAATTCCACGAAATGTGACGGAAAGCAGAGGATCTACAGATCATTAGACCCTTTAGATTCTAACTTCCATAATAACCCCTAAAATGCCTTAAACCCAGAGAAATGCAATAAAAATAATAAACAATGTGGCATTTAGCTACCCCTTAACCCCTAATATGCCATTAATCAAGGGAAAACATGAAATGAATACACTGAGGCATGTAGCCAACCCATTAACCCCTAAAATGCCATTAATCAAGGAAAAAACAAATGTATACTGTGAGGGATGAAGCCTGCCCATTAACCCTTAATATACAACTAAACCAAGGCATAAACTAACGTAATACACAATGTAATGTATAGTCTGAACATTAACCATTTCACTGCTGAGCCATTTCAACCCTGTGAAAATGTTTACGTTTAAGTGCACGTTTTTATTTGATGTTTTATGACTTTTACATCACACTGAATATGGTTATGTGGGGTATCATTGGAAAGGCCAGAATCTGCCCTTTCAAATGACACCTAGTTCATCCATATACGATGCATAGCTACGGAGATACGTTGGTTCGAAGAAGTGTGGAAAGCTGGATGAGGATTTTTGGTGGGGGGGCAAGGAATAACCTAGGGGGGGGCAATTGCCCCCCCTTGCCCCCCTGTAGAGTCGCCTATGCTCACCGTACCATCTTATGTTCGGAAGAGAAGCCCGACTGCCGGTTGATTTGGCGTTTGGGTTATCTCTAGACCAGACGTCGGTAGCTTCCCATAGAAACTACGTGGATAGACTTCGGAAGAACCTGGCTTCTGAGTTTGAACAGGCCCGTTTGACCTCAGGAAACAGGGAGCAAAGGAACAAAAAGAATTATGACTTGAAAGTTCGGATACAAGATCTACAACCCGGTGATAGGGTTTTGTTGAAGAACTTGGGTGCTGCTGCAAGGCACAAGTTGGCGGATAGATGGAGTTCTCAAGTCTACATTGTCTGCAAGCAACTGCCGGTGTATCAAATCCAGCCGGATGGAAAGGCTGGACCTCTTAAGAACTGGCACCAGAATCATTTGTTAGAGAGGCTGTGAGGATACCAGTTGGGGATGAACTTTCTCTGCCAAATCCGCCTGCTCCACGTTTGCCTCCTGTTACTCGGTCTCAGCAGACCCGGGCTGTCGAAGAGAGCGAAAGGGACAGTGAAGAAGAGAGTTTTTGTCTGGACTGGATGCGCTCACCGGAGCCTGAAGAGGCTATCTCAGCTCCTGAACGGTGGGAAAGTAATTTGAGACCTGAAGCTCCTGAATTTCAGTTAGAAGTCCCTGAGACTATGGAAATCCCTGAAGCTCTTGAATTTCAGTTAGAAGTTCCTGATACTGTTGGAATCCCTGTAGCTCCTGAAGCTGAGTCTTATGATTATAGTTCTATGCCTTCACTGGAGGGATCATACTCCGAAGAAATGTCTGCTCCAGTGGTAGAAAGGACTGAGCCAGCACCTATAGTACTTCCACCTGAAGAGGAACTGATTGAGCCAGAACCAAAACGCTCTGTTCGACCGCCCCAGCGACTCACCTACGACTCGCCAGGACATAGCACTGAAGAGGCCATCACCACAGTGCAAAGGTTGCCCGAAGTGTCTGCTATGTTAGCTGAGGTAGCCCAAAGCATGAGTCAACTTGAGGAAGTGTATCTAACCCACTGTATCTTTGCTGCTGAACCTGTATATGTTATCTAAACTGTGTTGAAATGTAATGTAACTGTTGTATCTCCTTGGAGAGACCCAAGAGTTCTAGGAGGGGGAGAGTGTAGCGCTGTGTTTAAAACCCTACTGTGGCAGTACCTATTTTTGGCCACCGGAGGGAGACAAGCGCAATAAGAGACACTGAACATTGGGACTACATTTCCCGGCATGCTCTGGGAACGGACACAGGAAGTGGGTGGGACACGCCGAGGTACATCCTGAGCCTCGTGGAGAGAGCGGGCAGAGCGCGCCAGGGAGTGGATGAGAGAGGACACAGTGCTGCAGAGCGGAACCGTGACTAGGCCGGAGCGCAAGTGCGGCCTATCGGGATTCCAAGTGGGGTTATCCAGCCTTCCAAGAAGGAGACCCAGTATCCACAGGCATTACCCAAGCTGCTGGCAAGGAAGCGGAGGACCCTCGTGTTAGGAGTACCGCAGGTCCATTGGATGGGAGAGCAGGCGGTAGCTGTACCAGTCACTGTCGGAGCAAAGAGAGCCAGACAACGGATCCAGTAGCCAGTATCCCAGCAAGGCCCCGAGCGGAGGGATGTCCTGGGTCAGAGGAACCTTGGTGATCGAGCGGATGGGTGAGAGGCCTCCAAGGCCGGTTTTATAACGTCAAGAAAGCACGCTGCTGTTTATTTCTAAAACCCACAGGGCCCCAACTTGACTAGTCGAAGACATCGTTTAAGAGATTCACTGGCCAGTTGAATAGTACCCGGGTACCATAACACACACATACACTTACAGTCCGGGACTTAACCTGTGCGGGACTCACTCCCTAATATCTCAAGAAAAGGGGTAAAGACTCGAATACTATTTTGTTTTTCCGCTGCACGTTTCTCGAATTACGAAATATTGTAGTCTCTTTCCGCTACGCGTTTCTCGAAATTACGAAGCATTGTATTTTTTTCTGTTCGGCTGCACATTTTCCCAAAATACGAAACCTCGTATTTCTTTTTCCGCTGCGCGTTTACCGCGATACGAAAATACTGTAAATATATCTACGAATACCAGGTCTCATTATATGCCTTTTACTTTAGTAAACTATATAATTTATAAAATCCACAACGGTGCTGGATCACAATGCTGCGACAGACACCAGTAGGCAAGTCAGTACAAGCACACCTAGTGCGCTCCGCTGATACCGGCCTAAAACAACATTCTTCTTTATTCCCACAGATACATGTGCTACTATAGCTTGTAACTCACACCCTATATTACACTGTTCTACGCTGAAATATTTGCAACGCGTTGATGAGTAGTTTTCAGTGTGTGCGCATCACAGAATTTTAGGGCCAAGAACCTGCAAACCTGAAATCTGAATGAATTGGTAATAAACAATCTGTCACGCCTTTGAGATATTCCTCATTAAACATTATCAGGGTTATTCAGAGAGCGTGAAAAGCAGGAGAATGACAGGAGAATAACTGGAGAATGCAAAATTCTAGGTCAAAATAGCCAAACCAGAAAAATTCTCCCTTTCATCTCACTTTCCAAATCTGCTATTTTGACCTAGAATTTTTCATTCTCCAGTTATTCTCCTGCTTTTCACGCTCTCTGAATAACCCTGTATGTTTTTTTTAAACAAAGCAACTGAGCTCGTTCTACAAATGTCTGTGAGGAGATTTATTGCCACAGATATGTAATCTTCTTAGGACTCTCAGCCTACATACCTTGTGCAGAATGCTCATCCACAACCAGCTTAAGGAATGAAGACGTTAAAGAAGATCCATCATTACTACACAATATATAAACATTATTGCAATTATTATATTGTAATTGTTTATTAAGTATTAATAACATTTTATTGTTCATTTTAACAAAATTAGAGCTACACCACATATAGGGCCATATTACAAAGCTGGTGCTAACTTAACCAGAGCTGCTGTAAACTTACCAGAGCCATTATAGCCTATGGAGGTTTTAAGTTTACAACAGCTCTGGTTAAGTTAGCACCAACTTTGTAATATGGTCCATAATGTGACCGTTTTATAAAATATAGATATATGCCTTGCGACAGAGTCCTATTCTAACCCCTGGTGTAAACTCAACCAGAGCCATTATGGAGGTGCTCTGTTCACAATTTAAGTTTACTCTAGGGATGTAATTCAGCCCATAGCGTTCTTTTAGTTCATAGCTTTTCCAATTTGTAATGTGCAGGAACTCTGAAAAATTAAAAAGGGACAGTCTATACACCCCGACCACCATTCACTGCAAGCTATTTGCACGACTCCACTAGGCTCTGACATACTCCTGATGCAGCCAGTTTCGGCGAAACGCGGCGAGCTGAGCTAGTTATCCATGATGCCCTTCTCTTCTGCTAGCACTTTATTCGGAGTCTGCTATATCGGAGCGATCCCAGCTACTCAGATTTGACTTGTTGGTTTATTATGTCTCTGTGCAGTTTCCCTATTGCTCCTCAACCATACTAGACTTTCCTGACTTACTGTGTCTGTTGCATCTAAATAGCGAGCGCTCTTCCTTTTTTCAGTAGTTCTTGTTTGTATGAGATTTAGCTAGTCACAGCGTTAACCCCTTAATGACCGCTGACGTACCCTGTACGTCCTGTCCTCAGGTCTCCCTTAGACCCGCGGACGTACAGGGTACGTCAGCGGCGCCAAATCCCCCTCCCGCCCGATACTCACCTCCCTCGTCGGATCCCACGGCGATCTGGCAGGGAGGAAGCCTGCCCATGTGATTTACATGGGCAGGCGAGGCTGATGACGTCGCCACGCTGCGTGGTGACGTCATCAGAAGGTGCCCCCATGTGTTTCAATGGATGGGAGGGGGGGGCTCCTTCGGAGCCCTCTATCTCCCCAACCATTGAAGCTAGAAAGATGCCGTTTACACCGCTGGAGAGGGGAGAGCCTCCCCTTTCCAGCGGTGTATGGCATTAACAGTTTCGCCGCCGGATCGCTTTTCGGCGACAATTGGCGCCAAAACGCGATTCAAACCTGGAGGGGGGCTGACATCTTGGATGTCAGCCAAGCCTCCAGGTCCCCCCCCACCCACTGACAACCTCACCATATGTGTGAGGATGTCAGTGGGCCAGTTAACCCTCTAGCTGCCATGTAGAGATAAGGGGATCCTAAGGATCCCTTTATCTCCCGATCCATGGCAGCTGGATGGTCATATTTGCCATCATTTAAAAAGGCCTGCTTATGGCCTTTCAAATGATACCAAACATGACCAGGTTTGGTTTTAAAATTTTTTTTTTAAAAAAAAATTAAATAAAAAGAAATAATAAAAAAATTAAATAAAAAAAAAAAAAACATTTTTTTATTTTAAGTTTTTTTTGTCTGGGGGGGGGGGGGGGGGGGAGTTTAATTAAATAGGACCTAGGCTGTCAGCTAAAAATAATTAGCACAAAATGGTCAGAATGAGCGCAGCGCACATAGGTGAACTGTCTCAGCAGTGAAGGGGTTAAAAAGCAAACGCATGTTAAAATTGGGTATTTCTAGTCTCGGGACAAAATTTTGAACCTATTTAGCCGGGGTCTTTTTGGGTGGTTGTAGATTTTGGGGATTAAATTACGAAAAAGTGTGTTTTTACCATTTTTTTCCTCATATTTCATATTTTTTTTTATAGTAAATTATTCGATATGATGGAAATAATGGTATTTCTAGAAAGTCCATTTAATGGCGGGAAAAAGGGTGTATAATATGTGTGGGTCGAATAAACGAGTAAGAGGAAAAATTGTCCTAAACACTAACAGCGCAGAAACGTAAAAACAGCAGCGGTCACTAAAAGACGGATTTGTGTAAAACCGCCCGGTCACTAAGGGGTTAACCACCTTCTCCCTAAGTGATGTGCATTATTTTGGCATCGCTATCTTTAACCCCTCTTGGGGCAGGATGTTTTCTGCTTATGCAGGTTGTTTTTATAAAGAACGATGTTGGTTTCCCCAATAATTTTTTCATCTTCTTGATCAAAACAGTTTTATGGTTCTCCCAAACTTCAGCTTGAACTTGTATCCTCTATCACAATTCTGTATATAAATATTAGGGGTTAATCCTTGCTAAAGGATTTTACCAGGAAGGATACATTGAGATTTCTCTCATTTTCAAGTATGTCCTGGGTTCAAGAACATTGAAATGTTACAGTTGTTACAGAAATACAAATTAATAAAATGCAATTATTAAAAAGAAAAAACACAAATACAGATTTAAACAGAAAATAAATACCGTATATACTCGCGTATAAGCCGAGTTTTTTGACTCAGATTTTGAGTCAAAAAAACGCGATTCGGCTTATACGCGAGTCAAGGAGCGCAGCAATCGGCAACCTACGGCCCGTACCGCCGTAGAATTAAGGCCCGCCGGTGTCCGTGATAATTTCACGGACACCCGGCCCGCTCCTTCGATGACAGCAGCACCCTGTAGCGGAGGAGCCGGAAATGCGCGTCTTCCGCTCCAGGCGCGGCTGTCATTTGAGACTGGCGGCTCAACAGGTCTGTCTGCTGGGTATACAATTTTATTATTATATATAAGGAAAATAAAAAACATTCACAGAGGAGACAAAAAAAGAAGTGATGGGGATCACAATAATTCGATTATTTAATCATTTGCATTTTTTTTCCCCCATTATAAGTTTTTGCCCAAAATAAAAAATTAAGCTGTAGAGGCGGGATGATTTCCTTTTTTTTTTTTTTTAATGGTTATTTTTTTAAATCACCAGGTTTATCTTGGACGCAGAGACCCTTCCCAAATTAATGGGTCATCAAATATCCTCATGAGGAGCAAAAAGATTTCAACAAACCTAGAGAAATTCCTTCGGTTAAATAAAACATTTAATATTCCTCAACCCATCCTCTCCGCGTCGTGAAACTCGTGCAAGAGTTTGGCTGTGTCGTCTAAATTCAGGTGACCATCGTCGTGGTCGAGCTCCTTCTTGAGTTTCCCAATTTATCAGTGGCTGCTGCATTTCCCACTTAGGCTTATACGCGAGTCAATAAGTTTTCACAGGTTTTTTGGGAAAAAGTAGGGGGGGGGGTCGGCTTATACCCGAGTATATACGAAATATCTGGATACATAGTGTCAGTCTACCTGTGGGTTTTCTTTAAGCATCTAAATACCATCTATTTCACTACAGTGTTTACATGCAGAACTTTTCTGTTTTGCTTTCATAATAGTAATAAAAACAAACAAGTTAAAGTCTGCGGGCACTATCACCTGCCTACAGCTAAAACGGGAACGCAAAGGGGAAAATTTGAGCTCGCAAATCTCCCTTTAGCGTCCCCATTTTCCCAGTGGATTATGGGGCAGGTGCTGAGTCCAGTATCCTGCCCTGTAGCGGCCGCTAGCCTCCAGGATGCTTGGGGCAGCACTAACGCTCCCTCGCGAGAATCTACTCCATGGAGGCTGCTGTTGCCGGGTCACATGACCGGCAGCATCTCGTCTCTGCAGGTCCGCGGAGTGATCATGGAGAAGCGAAAATCAGTTAGCACCAGCTTCTAGCTGTAGCAAACCTTTTTAGTTAGGACTATGTGATCCTAACGCTTGTTACTCTCTGCTTACACTTTGTGTTCCATGTTAAGTACAGTAAGCTCGTGCTAAAAAGCGGGATGGGTTTATCAATTGGGAGGTGATCCGTGCTGCACTCTATCACCTCAATTAACCGAGCGCTAATGCTCATTTAGGAGTTGATAAGGTCCTACGTATTTAGTGAGGGGGAGGGTGTTATATGTAATAGACCAGTGGTTCCCAACCACGGTCCTCCAGTACCCCCAACAGGCCAGGTTTTCCAGATATGTGAAGCACAGCCGGGTGATAGGATTTGCCGCTCAGTGATTGCAGGATTCAGTCTACATTTCCCCCAAAGAGATCTGCAAAATCTGGCCTGTTTAGGGGGACTAGAGGACCGGAGTTGAGACACACTGTAATGAACTCAGCTGATGGCAGACACACATTCGTTAATTCCATGGTGACCATTTCTTCAATTTTCTGCTTTCGCTATTGATCTGGGCAATATTTATTAACCCCTTAAGGACCTCGGACTTACCATGTACGTCACGGCCGCGGGTCTCTTTTAGACCCGCTGAACGTACATGGTACGTCCTGCGGTCTTTTGAGCACTGGAAGCGATTGGATCGCTTCCAGCAGCTCAAACGCCATTGCAGGCTGCCTGGGAGTCCAGGCATCCGTGCAATGGCGGTTAGAAGTGCCGGGGCCCCTTCTGATCGCGATCAACATCCGGTTTCACCGGAAAGGTGCCCCGCACTTCTACAGAGCGCTGGAAGCGATCAGTATCGCTTCCAGCTGCTCTGAGTATATTGCAGGGATGTCTCGACATCGAGGCATCCTTGCAATATGGTTACCTGCCACCAGTCCGTCCGTGATCGCCCCCCCCCCGAGCGATCACTTCCGGTAGCGGCAGGAAGTACTGAGTGCCACGAGGTATCAGAGAGGCAGGCTAGCAACATCCAATCAGAAGTTAGAAAAAAATCAAAATAAAATTTCTAATTTGTCAGGTCAGGTCAATATTTTGTAAATATTGTCAGTGACCTCTGTGATTCTCCCTCCCTCTCCTCACTTGTGTTTTGGTGAGCGAGAGAGAGAGATCAGATTTGACAGGTTAGAGATTTTAGGTAGATTTAGTGAGATCAGAAAAATTTAGGCAGATTTAGAGAGATTTTAGGGAGATTGATTTAGAGAGATTTAGGTGTTTATTTTCTTGTGAAACCCAACGGTTCTTTTGAGAACCAATATTTTTATTTTCTTGTGAAACCCAACGGCTCTTTTGAGAACCAATAATGAATGAATGAATGAATGTATGTAATTTTTATTAAAATTTTATAATCTATTACATATAATGTCTGAGAGGGTGTACAGCGCCGAGGAGGCATATGCCATCCTGGCGTCAGAATCTGAGGCATCTGCGTCGGGACTCCGACCCAGATTTTGACCCCGCTAAGTGCTCAGAGACATCGCTAGATACATCATCTACGCTGGCTGATGTATCTCCTAGTGATGTTTCTGATGCAGATCCTGGGCCACCACCTGCCAGCAGGAGACGCACAGCTCCAGCTGAGGAGTGGGTAGTGCCTCATCGCCAGAGGCCAGATATCCCTCCTTTCACGGCAAATCCTGGCATCAATATTGATGTTGCAGGATTTACCGCCACACAGTTTTTGCAGGTGTTTATGGGGGATGATTTGTTGGGCCACATTGTTGCCCAATCAAATCTGTATGCCCATCAGCATTGTGCTGCGAAGCCACACTCCTACTTGGCAAGGCAGCAATGGACCCCGCTAGATGTGCCAGAATTTCTGAAATTCTGGGCACTTACTATGCTGATGGATATCATAAAGAAGCCCTCAATTCGCTCCTACTGGAGCAGTAGCCCCATCTGCTCTACCCCCAATCAATGTCACGTAGAAGGTATGAAAACAGCCTGTGCCCTCCTAGAGAGCATCCCCAGTTTGACAGGCTGTATAAAATCCGCCCCCTGATTACCCACTTCGCCGCCAGGTTTGCAGAGGCTTATACACCTGGAAGGAATATCTGCGTGGATGAATCCCTAATGAAATACAAGGGAAGGCTGGGATTCAAGCAGTATATTCCTTCCAAACGCTCCAGGTATGGAGTGAAGGTGTATAAGCTCTGTGACAGCGAGAGTGGGTATACTCAGGCCTTCCGGGTGTACGAGGGAAAGGATAGTAGCCTTGACCCTCCAGGTTGCCCAGAACACATGGGAACCAGTGGCAAGATTGTGTGGGACCTACTTTTTCCCCTGATGAACAAAGGGTACCACTTGTATGTTGATAATTTTTATACGAGTGTCCCTTTGTTCAAGCTGCTGTATTGTTTTGATACAGCAGCATGCGGTACTGTTCGCAACAACCGCGTAGGTTTCCCAGCACAGCTTGTCCGCACCCGGTTAAAAAGGGGGGAGACCTCAGCTCTGCGCCAAGAGGAGCTGTTGGCGGTCAAGTACAGAGACAAGAAGGATGTATACCTTCTATCCACCATCCACACGGAGAGATCTGTGGAGGTCTCTGTACGTGGCAGAGCTGAGCGCATCAGGAAGCCAGTGTGCATCAAAGCCTATAACTGGCATATGGGTGAGGTTGATCTGGCAGTTCAGCTGCTCCAGCCCTACCAGATTATGCGGAAGTCAAGGGCCTGGTACCAAAAGGTTGCAATTTACCTGATGCAAATTGCAACCCACAATGCCTTTTTGCTCTGCAAAAAAGGCAAACCCCAGAGTGACGCTGTCCTTTTTACAGTTTCAGCTCCAGGTCATTTCGGGGCTTTTGTACCAGGATGGGGCTACACATTTGGGGCTACACATTTTATTTTTAAAATCCCCCCTACTGAGGGCAAACCGAAACCTCAAAAAGATGCAGGGTGTGTTTCAAGAGGGGGCAGAGGAGAGACACAATCTTTTACTGCCCAGAATGCCCTGGACAACCCGGTCTGTTTCAAGATGTATCACACTGTGCGTGATCTGTGATTTTTTTTTTCTTACAGTCTAGTTAGTGCAGTTTAGTTTTTTTTTTTCTTTTACTGCACCAGACTTTTACATTTTATTCCTACATTTTTATGTTCTACAATTGGTGCTGTATTTTGCCAAAATCTTGGCACACCTATGCATGGGGGGCATGGGTGTACTCAGGAGACCTTGCAGAAAACAACCTGGAGAGTTTTCATGCAGTAACAAACAACAGTGTCTCCTAAATCACAGTCCAAAACTGATGTGGGTGTGAAAATGAAAAATGACCACCAAACAGTATCCAATTTGTTTGGAGCAAACGGTTGCATCCATGGCATAAAAACACTCCATTTACAATACTTTGGGGTGTTAGCTTACCAAATAAATGCACGTTCATAAAATTGGGGTATGTAAAAAGGCCCCTAAAAAGATGATAAGCAAAGAAGATACTGTATAATCAAATTAGAAAAATGACAAGCAC
Source organism: Leptobrachium leishanense (assembly GCA_009667805.1). Lineage (NCBI taxonomy): Eukaryota > Metazoa > Chordata > Amphibia > Anura > Megophryidae > Leptobrachium > Leptobrachium leishanense. The sequence goes on from RXON01000158.1 coordinate 143,212, forward strand.
ATGTCAAAACATTGGCGTAGCACCCCAAAAACAACAGAACAAATCTATATATGGGTGGTATCACTTTACTGAGAAGAGGTTGCTGAACATATTTTGGGGTGTTTTTTGGCAGTAACCCATAACTGGATTTGACAATTCATGCCTAAAGTACAATGTGTGTGAAAAAAACAAACACAAAAAGTGACTACCTGAAAGTTTGATAAAGAGCTAGTGCATGGAAAGTGTTAAAATACAACTCTTTGAAGTACCCTAGGGTGTGCCCTTTCTAAAGATATATGGTTTGATGGGGGTAAATTACTTTGGCCGGCTTCAAAAATGTCCCAAATAGGACATGGGTGCATGATGACGAAATGTGAAAATTCCAAGTTGGAAAACTGAAATGCGCACCCCCCAAATGACCCGACATACCTATACATGGGTGGTATCAATTTACTCAGAAGATGTTGCTGAACATATTTTGGGGTGCTTTTTGGCAGTAAACCTTAAAGTTCACAGTACATGTACTCTTAAATTGCATTAAAAAAAAAAAGTTTTTTTTCTCAAACTTTGGCATAGATTTGTGGTAAAATGGTTTGGATGGAAAGAGTCAAAATACCCCAAGTATAATACCTTGATTTGTGTACTTTAAAAAAATCTGTATATGTGGAGGGTTATTCAGGAATTAGTGACAGATATCAGTGTTACAATGTCACTATGACTACTTCTAAACGTAAACCCTTTGTAAATGGCAAAGTGCTACTTTCACTTATTGTTGCACAAGATAAGGAGAAAAGCGAGGAATATGTAAACATTGGGTATTGCTAAACTCAGAACTAAATTTAGAAACTACTAAGGCTGGGGTCAGACCAGCGCACTTTTAACGTGCGTTCTGGCGCACATAATTACAGCCGCACTAGCAGCAGATGACGGGCAATGACGGCCAATATACGATGTACGGCCGCACAAAAGTCTGGCCGTGCAACGCAAGTGGAATTTGAACGCATTTTTTTGAGAACGCTGAACCGCTAGTACTGACGTACAGAGTGCGCAGCTGTGGCATAGCGGCGTGTTTGCGTGATTAGGAGATGTCAGACGCTGCTAATGTCCAGCCTAGATAACGTCCAGACGCAAAAAGAGTTTTATTGACGATCCGTACAAAATCACGCCCGAAAATGCGCGTCGTCTGACCGTTTTTGCGCATTCCGTGAAAAAAATACGTCAATGCGTTCAGACGCACTTTTTCACGTTCGCGGGGAAAAATGCTTTCGTCTGACCCTAGCCTAAGGAATTAAATTTTTTTGATGGTTGTTGATACATAAGAAATTTTGGGGGTCAAAGTTCGAAAAAGTGGTGTTTATTCAATTTTTTTGTCATATTTCACAATGTTTTTTATAGTAAATTATATGAAATGTTAACAAAAACAAACGGTATCTTTATAAAGTCCATTTAATGACGAGAAAAACAGTGTAAAATATGTGTGGGCTGCATAAACGAGTAAGAGGAAAATTTGACGTAAAAACAGCAGCGGTCACTAAAGGACGGATTTGTGTAAAACCGCCCGGTCACTAAAGGGTTAAACGGTTGAATTATACTCTGGTTCCTTTGTAGAACAGAGCCAAAAGAGGTGTCCATGTGTTAGGCGATAGAAAGGGAGGTGCAAGGATCCTCATACAACATCTGAATGAAAGGGGTGGATTCAAAGCTGGAAATCTCTGCAGCTGTAACAAACTTGCACACAGGGAGACAGTGACAGTGCAAAGTCCATATACACATTAGAAAGCAAGGGGAGAGTTTACACTTTGCATTTGGCACAACCCACGCAATTAACACAGCTCCTATAAAATCCATTAAACCCCCTGACGGCTTTCCCGAGTGTGTCTCGGGGTTAAGGCCGGGTGCACAAGGGAGGTTTTCTTTAACGCACAACATGTGCGTTAAAGAAAACCGGCATCCCACTCGACGCCCGGGGGAAAAAAAAAAAAAATCGCTGAAAACCGTGATTGCGCAGCCCCGTCAACGCGCGTCCTAGCGCATCATCACCGTCGATGTGCGTCGACGGGGCTGCGCGATTCTCTTCGCTCAACAAGTGCGCATGCATTTGACGCCCGATGTCGCGCTAATTCTAGCGCTACAGCCTTTGTGTTCTGAAGACAGACGTCTTCAGAGCGCGTTAGGCGTAGCGCGTGTTATGCGTGTGCGCTTGCGGAACCCCCTAATGATACGCAGTAACGCACGTCAGTGCGCACAAAGAAATGTCCCGTGTGCACCCGGCCTAAATTTCACCTCTGAGAGCGGTAACCCCAAGCCACACTCAGGCTGTATACATTACCTCTCCCTGTGCTCCCTCTCTGATCTCTGCAGTCTCCTCCGGCGATTGCAGTGTTTTACTTCCTGGATTCCTTCTCGCGAGGAGGAAACCAGGAAGCAATGAGGTTGCCAGTCGCCGGAGGAGACTGCGGGGTACAGCGAGGGAGCGCACGGAGAGGAGAGCTTTGCTCGGGGTTACTGCTTCCAAATAGGAATTTAACCCCGAGTCACACTCGAGATACCGCTATGGGGGGGGGGGGGGAGAAATAAATACATAAAGAGCGCTTTTTGACATGAAAATGTCAAAAAAAAAATTAAAAAAAACAGACGGCCAGGGAGGTTAAAGTTTTGTTTGTGACATTCACATTTAAATCGAAAAAAAAGGATTTTCTTCTTACTTTTATTGTGGATTTAGTTAAATGATGCAAACCAAAGATAATAAAGAGGTATAAAATCAATGTTTCCAAACCGCAGTCCTCAAGCACCCACTAACAGGCCAGATTTTGCAGATCACCTTGGGGGAAATGCAGACTGAATTCAGCAATCAGTGAGCAGCAAATTATATCACCTGTGCTGTGCTTCACATATCAGGGAAACCTGGCCTGTCAGCGGGTCCTGAGGAGATCAATGGGAACTACTGGTATAAATGGAAGATCTCTGCAATCACTGGTCTTTTCAATTAAATGGGTGTATAATATATATTAGATAATGCCTAACAGAGCAGCACATGTGCTAAAAGTAGAGCAGTAACCATGGAAACCTTGGGAAGGGAACATGCTTCAAGTTTCTATAGCAACTGCCCCACTTCTACCACCCATAACTACCCAATAGTTTTACAAAGCAGCATTATTTCTATAGAGCAACACACAGCTCATCCATAGCTTTAACACCACTCAATGTACTTGAACCCAGGACATACTTGAAAACGAGAGAAATCTCAATGTATCCTTCCTGGTAAAATCCTTTATAAATAAATAAATAAATAAATAAATCTTGACCTAAATGGCAAATTTACATTTTTTTAAATAAATATCTGAGGGAAATAGCAGGAGAATGTATCCATTTCCACAAACCGGTGTCCACTTTCTGTCCTTTACAGGTGTCACCTTCAGCTCTGCTAACATGTCTGTGTGTCATGTCATTAATAGACCCAGGTCCATGTCTGTACCCTGTGCTGCCCACCCAGGCTTCCACTGGCATCCAATTTCTGCCCCCTGGCAGTCCCATATACTGATCGTTATACCTCACCACCGTCTGTCTGATCCCACGTAGGGACAGGCTAACCTGATCACCTCATGAATCGTGTCAGTCTGGGTGGAAAGCCCCTCCTCCTCTAACATTCCTGGCAGGGCATTAGGTTTGAACAGCAGTGTGCCCCCTGGGTCATGCATACACCCCCTTCTTTAGGTAAAACGAAAAATCACCCTCCAGGACCTGAAATTGCACAGCAGCACGCCCCCCTCATGCCCTTCACGCGAGACTGGTCGGGCCCACTCTTATGGCTGGGACACCGTGACCCGCTGCTTATCCTTACCTGCGCTCCAATGCCCATGCTTTAAGACCCAGGCGCGTGCTCGGGAGCTGACAGACGTGTTTAGAGCCGGGCGCGTCCACGTCACAGTGCACCGCTCCACCACGGCGGCAGCCATGTTTGCTCTGGGCATGCTTGCCCTTCAAAGAGTGGGACGGTTGCAAACTATAGCCTAAAAAGAACTGCTGTATGCGGATTATTCAGAGAAAATGCTTGTAGTGTGTGTGTGTGACATAAAGTAAAGTTTGTCAGTGGCATTTCCACTGAACACTATATAGGTAATCGATCTACAGTGATATATATCTAGAATTGGGTAATCTCTTATTTTAGCGTCTTTAATTCCCTATGGAAGAATCAAGCGTTTTAAATTCCAGCCACTGCTGAACACCTTGTGACAAATGTTTATAAACACAATGTTGCAAGTTGAAGTAATTGCAGACAGCTTGGAAAAAAAAATACTGTTAGGCTTTCCCTGCACAACTGACATTACCATACATTTCTATGAAGTATTTTGGCGTATTTAACCCCTTAGTGACCAGGCAGTGTTACGATTGTCTGTCCGTAAGTGCCCACTGTTTCTTTTTACGTTTCTGCACCGTTTGTGTATCATATCGAATAATTTACTTTAAATAAAATTTAAGAAATATGATGAAAAAAATGGATAACCCACACTTTTTCAAAATTTAATCCCCAAAATCAAAAACTATCAAAATTGTCCTGAGATTAGAAAAACAACATTTTTACATGTTTTTCCTTTTGACTCCTTCACTGCTGAGCCATTTCAACTCTGTGCGCTGAGCTCATGTTGATTCTTTTATGCTCATCATGTTTAAACGTCAATTAAAGTCCGGCACCCTCATACACACCGCACATTACTGTGGAGCTCTGTGACACCCCGTTAAACTTTGCGCAGCAGTGTTTAGGAGGGTGTAACAGAGCACCACAGTAACGTGCAGTGTTTAGGAAGGTGTCAGACTTCCATAGTAAACACTGCACATTACTGTGGAGCTGTGGCCCTGCGAACCTCTTTGGCAACTGGCCCCTTCTGATTCCAACACTGGGTGCACCATCTGCCTCCCTAGGCCCTGGCGGCTGATGTCACACGGTGTGCCATGTGACCTAATCAGCCGGAGCGCCGTTGAGTTGGTCACATAGTGTGTTGTGTGACGTCTGCCACAAGGGCATAGGGCAGTGGACGCCATGCGCCATGCTCTGTGTCCTAATCAGCGGGGGCCGGCGGCCAGCCGGCTCCCGCTGATGAGATCATAGGGTGCACCAGATGCGATCTTAAAGTCAGCCTAGGCTGCCTCTCAGTGCGGCTGGTTATGTTGACGACCGTCTGGCCCGAGAGGCTAGCTGCACATGCCCAGCATGCCCGATGGCCACTCTGGGCCAGAGCCTACACGTTAACCCATGAAATGTATACACTGAAGCATGTAGCCTATCCATTAACCCCTAAAATGGCATTAAGAGAAAAAGCTAAATTAATACACAATGTGATATACTGTATAGTCTGAGTGATAATAACTTACGCACAGCGCACGTGGCACCGGATGCAATTTAGGCAAGAACATAACACCGCTAGGACGGACGCACAGAGTGCGCCACATCTGCATAGCTTTTTGTGTGAGTGATGGTACGTAGTCAGACGGACTGCATTTTTGACTGGATTGGAGAGCAGCGGAGGAGGTATCCAAAGGGGGAATCCGGCGCATGCGTGTCAGTATCTGGGCGCAGATCCAAGACTGTGACGTAGATTGAAGAGCGCACGATAGGTGGAATTTGAAAAAATACCTCTGGAGCCCCCCCAGATACAGTTAGATTGATATCTTGAAAGAGCGCTTTTGCTTCTTAGTGGGTTAATATAGCATGTGCTGAAAAATCTAAATTTTAAAAATCACACTTTAAAACAAACGCACAAAAACAGCACAAATAAATGTGCAAAACAGCATTTGCCACAATGGCCAGAACCTCCTGATATCTGTACTACAAACCTCTGCTCTGCAGTCCATCAACATATAGATCGAAGCCCGTTGGAATGGGATGGAACGCTGGCATTGTGGCCCGGCAGGATGTATACATATAATTATGATATATTATGAATCTGCCGAGTCTGCTGGCAAAAAGGATACATGATTTGTCTGGCTCCTACAATAAAACATGACTTCAAATCTCGTTTAAACATGATGAGCACAAAACTGTGAAAGGTGAAATAACTCAGTAGTGAAGGGGTTAATAAAAGCAGTTTTTTAGGGGTTTAAAGGTAGTTTTGTGTAATGTTAGATGAAAAAAAACAATTATGTTATAACTCAGTAGTGAAGGGGTTAATAAGAGCAGTTATTTAGGGGTTAATAAGAGCAGTTATTTAACCCCTTAAGGACGGGAGTAATTTTACAACTTCGGCGCTGTTTCGGAAGTAGAAGTTTGCTGAGCTCATTTTGACCATTTTTAAGTCACGTATTCTTATACCACCCAGACAAATTATATATCGTTCTTTCCGTCAGACTCGGCAGATTAATAATATATCATTATTATATGTATATGTCATGCCCTGCCAAAATGCTATAACAAAAAATGTAAAAAATTTGAATTTTCAATAAAATTTCAATCTTCCACAGTGTGTAAAGTGTTTTTTTTTTAAAATTTTATTATCCGAGGCTCTGCGGTCATATTCTACTGGGTAGATTTGTTAAAAAAATTAGAACGGGGAACCCATTTTTTTTTTTGGGGAGAAATTGCGTGATTTTAGCTAAACCCCCAAAAAAAAAAATCATTAGTGAAGCATCATTGTTCAAATTATAATTGAAATGTGAACAATAGTGCTGCATTAAATTTTTTTTTATTTTTTTATTATTTTTTTATTATTTAATTTATTATTTTTTTATTATTTTTATTTTTACTTTTTTTACACTTTTATTTTACTTTTACCATGGTCATGTTTGATATCATTGGAAAGGCCATGCTCTGGCCTTTCCAGCAATATCATACATGACCCCCTAGCTGCCACCGATCAGGAGATAAAGGGGTTCAAAGATCCCCCCTATCTCCTGCAAGGGATTTCCATAGGAAATCCCTTTGCAGCTAGGGGGTTCCCGGTTAACTGACATCATCGCGCATGGCGCGATGAGTCAGTTGACCGGGGGGTGACCCAGAGGTGGGGGCTGCCATCCAAGATGGCGGCCCCCACCGGAAATAGGCCGCGATCGGGCACAAATTAGTGCCCGGTCGCGACCTGGCAACTAAGGGGTTAACCCCCCATACATCGCTGGAAAGGTCAGGCTGTGACCCTTCCAGCGATGCTGGCCACAGCCGCCGGGGACCAGGCGATCGGGAGACAGAGGGATCCGAAGGATCCCTCCCCTCCCCTCCAGGCGCTTCCCCTGCTCCGGCGGGGGGGGGACGACGCCTGAAAATGACGTCATCGCGCCACCGGCGCAATGACGTCACAGCGCCGGAGGAGGGATCACACTGATCTGACTCCGCGGGAGTCAGAGCAGCGTGGGAGCGACCGGAGGAGGTAAGTATTCAGCGAGGGGGGCTGTAAACGCCGAGGACGTACATTTACGTCCTGCGGCGTCAAAGCCCACCTAATGCAGGGCGTAAATGTACGTCCTGCGGCGTTAAGGGGTTAAGGTAGTTTTGTGTAATGGTTAGAGGAAAAAAACAACAATTATGTAAAATACCTATAGCAGTGAATTTGTTGAGTCAGCAAAACTTGCTATGGGAGTGCGAAACTCAAAGCTTTCTTGCAACATTGTATAAATATGGACTTCACAGCAGCAGCTCTGAGGCTAGGGTCAGATGAAAGCAGTTTTAGGCTAGGGTCAAACGAAAGCATTTTTACACGCGAACGTAAAAAAGTGCGTCCGAACGAATTGACGTATTTTTTCACGGAGTGCGCGAAAACGGTCATACGATGCGCATTTTCGTGCGTGATTTTTTACGGATCTGCAATTAAACGCGTAATCTAATTTACCAAATCAATAGGTGAATCAAAAATTAAGGTGAAGGGGTATAAAAAGCCATTTCGTGGATGGTGGCGTTTCACCAAGATGGATGCACTGCAAGTGTTTGTGTTTGCTGCAATGGGCTACCTGTACCTCCAGCACAAAAGACAACGGCGAACATGGGTTCATCCCATTAACGCTGCCAGACACACTCATGGCCACTTTGTGACGCTGTACAGGCCACTGCGAGAGAGGGACCCCGTGAAGTTTTTCAACTACATGCGGATGTCCATCCCCTCATTCGATGAACTGTTGTCACAGTTACGGGAGCCGCTGACCAAGAGGGACACCATCATGAGGGATGCCATACCACCGGAGGAGATGCTGGTCATCACTTTGCGGTAAGTACTTCCAAACACCTGTATGCATGACTTCGCTGTTTTTTCGGATGCGGCCGAATTACCGAAAAATTTGAGATCCGAAAACGTCAGATCCGAAAAGTTTTCCGAGCCGACCCGAAATATTTACGGAATTTTCGAATGGACTTGAAATGTGTCAAATCGAAATTTATTGCTTTGAAACGAGGAGAACAGACGTTCCGAAGAAACTAAATTTCCGAACTTACGAAAAGTCGATACATAAAACAAGCTAAGTGACACGCAAATACGAAACATGGTCGAAATTCCGAGAAAAAAGTACACGGAAAACGAGTCGAGCCGAACCGAATGGAAACAGCGATAGGTAGAAACGAGCCGAATCGAAAAGTTTAAAAATCCGAAAAATCAAACAGAATCGACCCGAAAAAAAAAAAAATCGGTGCACAAGCCTAGCAGACATGTGCTCGGTGTGCAGAGCCCCTATTGTCGGTCTGTAGTGACATGTACGCAAGCACATTCATACCCACCCACACGCAGGCATCACATTCCAAGACACGTCCAAAAGAAACTCTGACACTGACAAGAATGTATGTAAATAGAAATATATTGTAATAAACAAGAAAATAAATGAATAACATATTTGTAACATATATACAAAAGAAAATAACATGAAGGACAAAACATAACAGTGACAACAGGAACAGCATGTCAACCAAAAACATACAAGACACCTCACAAATCCTGGTACAGAGGAGCATCTGGCTCATGAGGACCATGTGTGGATCCGCGGCGGTACCCAGACTCTGGGGGAGGCCCAGCAACATGGGACATGGGTGGGTGGGTGGGTGGCGCCTGGCTGTGGCTGGCATAACCAGTGGCATGATGGCGTTGTGGCACCGCACCATAGTAGACCGCAGCCTGTTCTGGACGGGACAGGATCTCATGGATGAGGTCCAGGGATCTGCGGCAGTACTCCACCTTCTGCGCCGGGGTCATCTGGTCCAGCAGGGATTGACAGGAATGGACAAAGGACATGTCCTCACTGTCAGTGATGGTGCAGCGTGGAGGTTGTGGATTGTGCGACCCCATGAACCTGACCATGGCCTGCTCGAAGTCGCTAGGCGGTCCCCTCCTCCTGTTGTGAGCCGGTCTGGTGCTGTCTCTCGGTGCTGCAGCTGGCACCGGTCCGGTCTCCACCTCCCCCTCCACCTGCGAGTCCGTGCCACCCTGGTCAACCTCCTCCTGCCAGCTGGCAGAACCCCCTGCCGGCAGGTGTTGCTCCTGTGACCCAGAGGTGGATGGCTGGTCAATGCTGCTCGCAGTTGGCCTTGGCTCCTGGGTCCTCCTGAGGAACGACAATTGTTCGGCGTAAAGATAGCTGTGCACCTTCCTCCTTGCCCCAGCTCCAGAGTGCGCAGCTGCCGCTTCCTTTTTCAGGACCCGGGTGTAGTTGTCCCTGATAGTGCGCCACTTGTTGCTAATTTCATGTGCTGCAAAACATAATGACAGTGACATTAGGGTCGGTTCATATGATTTGATTAGAACACAGATTTAATTCATATTTCCCAGGTATCTTGCTAGTGGATGCAGTTTGAAGGATCTGCATTACAACTTCCGCGTTGGCAGATCAACAGCTGGTGAGATCGTCCGCAAGGTGTGCCAAACAATATGGGAAACCATGAAGAAGCAATGTTTACCAACACCCACGGACGAGGCATGGGTAGCAATTGCAGCAGGATTTTGGGGGAGAGCCAACTTCCCCAATTGCCTGGGAGCCGTGGATGGCAAACATGTCCGCATAGTGAAGCCACTGCACAGTGGCTCACTGTATCAAAATTATAAACATTTCTTTTCCATTGGCCTACTGGCGGTGGCAGATGCCAACTATAATTTTGTGTATGTGGATGTCGGATCATACGGCAAAGACTCTGACTCCACACTGTTCAGGAACTCTACACTGTGGGATGAGCTCGAGAGTGGGACCCTGCACATACCCAGACCCGCACCATTGCCTGGCAGTGACGTGGCAGTACCCTATGCCTTCGTGGGTGACGAAGCATTCGGCCTATCCACACATCTCCTACGGCCCTACTCAGGGACACACCTGACTGTGAGGAAGCGGGTGTTTAATTACAGGCTGTCGCGGGGAGACGGTATGTGGAGTGTAGTTTTGGCATACTGACCAACAAGTGGAGGATTTTTCATAGACCGCTTGATGTAAATGTGGACTTCTGTGTGGATATAGTGAAATGCTGTTGCATCCTACATAATTATGTTCGTGCGAGGGATGGTTTTAATTTCGCTGATACTCTCACAGTTACGGGTCTGGATGAATATGCAAACCATGACATAATAGCTGTGAATAGACACAGCAACAGGTTTCGCGATGCTCTGTCTAATTATTTTACTAGAGATGCAGGGCAGGTGCCCTGGCAGCTGGGGAGCATTTAACATGTGACGGCACTTATTATGTTTGCCTTTACTTTTATTGTACATGCAATTTACATGTGATTATGAATTAAATAATCATGTACTCACTCTGTAGCTTCTGCTCTCTGTCAGACCACGTATCATACTCCAGGTACACCTCCCTCGAGACTGCAACCCATGCGCTGGCCTTTCTCAGTTTGTCCTTGTACAGGTCACAAGCCGTGTCCCAAATCTCGGGATGCTCCGCCACTGCCGCTATCAGACGCTCCACATCAATATCCAGACCAGCCATCTTCTGCAATTGCCAGGTACCACAACAGCCACCACAGGACACTTTTTTCGTCTGGACGTTATATAGGCCGCACATGTGCAGCGTCTGATATCTCCTAATCACGCAAACACGCCGCTATGCCGCAGCTGCGCAATCTGTACGTCCGTACTAGCGGTTCGGCGTGCTCGAAAAAATGCGTTCGTTTTCCACTTGCATTGCGCGGCCAGACTTTCGTGCGACCGTACTTCGTATATTGGCCGTCATTGCCCGTCATTTGCTGCTAGTGCGGCCGTGATTATGTGCGCCAGAACGCGCGTCTAAAGTGCGCTGGTCTGACCCCAGCCTTAACGTGCGTTTAGCCGCATGAAATCACGGCCGTGCTATCAGTAAATGACGTCCAATGCCAGGGAACACACGAAGTACGACCGCACGAAAGTTCGTCAGCGCAACCAAGTGGCAAACGAACGCATTTTGTCGAGAACGTGAAACCACTAGTACGGTCGTACAGAGTGCGCTGCGTCCACTAGCGGTGTGTGTGCGTGATTTGGAGATGTCAGACACTGCTAATGTCCGGCCAACATAACGTCCAGATGCAAAAGTGTTTTATTGATGATCCGTACAAAAACACGAACGCAAATGCGCATCGTATGACCGCTATCGCGTACTCCGTGAAAAAATGCGTCCATTCGTTCGAACGCACTTTTTCACAGACAACGCGAAAATGCGTTCGTCTGACCCTAGCCTGAGAATAAACGACGCTAAAATACTAAATTGGCTTGATGGTCTTAATAAAAGACGCTAAAGTAAGAGATTACCGCAGAATTGAACCCCTGTGACACCCCTTCACTGCTGAGCTATTTTTACCATTTTGTGCTCATCCTGTTTAACCCATTAACTGCTGAGCCATTTCACCTCTGTGTGGAGTTAATTTTTACCGTTTTCTGCACATCATGTTTAAGTCATGTTGTATGACCCAGACAAATTATATATCCCTTTTTTGGCAGATTCATAATATATCATTATTATATGTCATGTCCTGCCAGAATGCTATAACAAAAAAATGTAAATTACCATTCAGATTTCTATCATCTACAGCAGGGGTTCTCACCTCAAGCAGGGGGACACACCTACCGGGCATCTGCACAAAGTACTTGTAAATCCACAACCTGAGTATCAAATGACAACATAACACAGTTTTTATAGCCACAGAAGTTATACAGGTGTGGTGTCCATGGTTACATGAGGTCACAAACTGCTGGCAGTGTGAGAAATGCGGTGAGTTCGCACAGCATCACTGTTCACTTTATAATTGGAAACTGAATAATAGTGCTGCGTTAGAAGAGAGAAAAAAAAAGAGAAAAATATTATTTTGATATTTTATTTTTACATAAATCTAACCTGGTTATATTTGGTATCACCACGATCTGTCCTTTCCAATGATACCTCATACGTCCCTCTTGACCAGTGGTTTCCATCCGCGGTCCTCAAGTACCAACAACTGGTCAGGTTTGCCAGATATCTGAAGCACAGCCCAGGTGATATGATTTGCTGCTCAGTGATTGCAGGATTCAGTTTGTATTTCCCTGAGGTAATCCTCAAAACATGGCCTGTTAGGGGTACTTGAGGAGCTCTAGACCATAGGGCTCCAGAGATACAGTGGCCTAAATGATGGTATATTAAAATATATATATATTTTTTTTTACAACAGAGCAAGGTGCCCTATTTTCACAGGCACCTGTAGGCACATGCCTACTCTGCCTAGTTATAAATCCAGCTCTGTGTATCTGGATAGACAAGTATACACAGGCAGGGCTCAATCTCTTCGCTTTCTCCGCCCCCCTTTCCTACCTCCCTCTATCCCTCTCCCCAGTTAGATTATCTGTTATTGCAGTATGCACGCATACACTTACATATCGTGACATTGTGCACGCACACAATCAATAGAAATTACTTTCTTGAGACAAGGGTACCTAGGAATTATTTTTTTTTAGACCTAAATGGGTACTTCTCCATATAAGGTTGAGAAACACTGATTCACAAACACACACACACACTTTATCATCAAAGCCTTTGTGGCTACAGTTGCAAGAAAAAGTATGTGAACCCTTTGGAATTACGTGGAGTTTTGCATGAATTGGTCATAAAATGTGCTCTGATCTTCATCGAAGTCACAAATATTTGAAAAACACAGTCTGCTTAAAATAATACAACACAAACATTATATGTTTCCATGTTTTTATTGGACAGAACATGTAAACATTCACAGTGCAGGGTGGAAAAAGTATGTGAACCTTTGGACTTAACTGGTTGACCCTCCTTTGGCAGCAATAACCTCAACCAAACGTTTCCTGTAGTTGCAGATCAGACCTGCACAACGATCTGGAGTAATTTTGGACCACTCCTCTTCACAAAACTGTTTCAGTGTAGCAATATTCTTGGGATGTCTGGTGTGAATTGCTCTCTTAAGGTCATGACACAGCATTTCAATCGGGTTGAGGTCAGGGCTCTGACTGGGCCACTCCAGAAGGCGTATTTTGTTTTGTTGAAGCCACTCTTGTTGAATTACTTGTATGCTTTGGGTCATTGTCCTGTTGCATCACCCATCCTCTGCGGAGCTTCAGTTGGCGGACAGATGGTCTTCCGTTTTCCTGCAAAATGTCTTGATAAACTCTGGAATTCATTTTTCCATCAATGACAACAATCCGTCCAGGCCCTGAAGCAGCAAAGCAACCCCAAACCATGATGCTCCCTCCGCCATGTTTTACAGTGGGGATGAGGTTTTGATGTTGGTGTGCTGTGCCTTTTTTTTCTCTTGACAATCTTAAAAATACAAGCTTTTGTATAGCTATAATAAAGTGCAGGGCCAGTGCTAAACTATTTTGTGCCCTAGGCAAGACCAGCTACTTGCACCCCCCTAAAAAAAAGAAAGCTCACATGGGTATATTTGCCCCCAGCTCTCACGTGGATTTATTGCCCCCAAGTTCACACGTGGAGATATTGCCCCCAAGTTCACACGTGGAGATATTGCCCCCAGCTCACACATGTGGATATTTGCCGCTCCAGCTCTGTCTCTCTCCCTCGGCACCTCCTCGTAGCCAGTCCCAATACGTGCCGGCGTCGCCGCATCAGCCGCTGGCGTCAAGGAGACGGTGCTTCCAGCACCAAGTCCATGCCTCTGTCTCCCATAATCATACTGTCTTTGTCTAAATATGTTTCCGCACCAAGGACAGCAGCTCTGTGGGACTCCAGAGCAAAAGATGCCCTGTCCTTGGTGCTGAAATTGGTGGGTGCTGTCCTTGGTGCTGAAACCTAACGCAGCCAGACTGAAAAAGAAGAAAACAGTGCTGCATTCAGGAAAGACAAAAATGCCTTGTCGTTTTAAAATAATTGGGAATGTAAAAAAAAAAAAAAAAAAGCCTTTTTGTTGCAAATAAAAAGAATAAATGGTTGAATAAATATGATACTTTTTTCCATTGAGACCTATGGGATTTAGCCGTTTAAATAAGTCAACTGAACCACCAAAAATCAGGCCATGCCACTGACATTGCAGTGCGGTTTGGTGTTCTCTGAATAGATTAACCATTACTTGTCTATGGGGGATTTCACTGTCGCCAAATCGCACAGAAAGGCACCATGGCCTGTGGTGCTGAATACAACAGATATAGCATCACGGCCAATGGACAGGGACGTGGTGCTGAATCTGTGAAACAGTATAACGAAAATAGATTAGTAAAAACAATATCAATTTGATATGTTTAGGACAGAACCAATTCGTATTTTGGAAGCCCTTCCAAAATAATTTTAAAAAATCGTTATAATAATTTCGTCCGAATTGTGAAAATATCTAGAAAGTGTATGCAAGGGTGAAAATGGCTCGAGCAAAGTTTATTATTTTTTTCAACAAAACACTAACAGGGTTATCCGAAGAGATTCGAAAAGTCACCGCACGTTCGGTGACTTTTCGTTCTCTTCAATTCGGTTCCTTTTGCCGATCCCATTTCGGTGACCCTGCGGTGTATTCAGCAAGCACCACAGGGTCCCCGAATTGCAGGGAAAAGCTGCCGAACACCTGACGAACACTAACCGAATGCACGCTGAAAACAAGCAAAAACATCTGGATTAACCTTTGAAGAAGCCGAACATGAGCCGAATCACACAGAGCCGAAGCAGCTGTGACGTAGAGGAGGCAGTGAATAAATTAGAAAAACCATTTGTATGAATCTGGGAAAATGAAACACTGTTTGCAAAGAAACTACTGAGCGAAAATGTCTCAAATTTTCACAGGAGGTCCAGGGAATGATAATAAAGAGGGCTGTTACAAAAAAAATAAGTAAACTGAAAAAAAATCAAAAAAAAAATCGGACTTTTAAAAAAAAAAAAAAAAATATCAGAAAAATGCTTAAAGTATCCTAAAAAATCTATAAATAAAGAGACTTTTTGCTGCAGAATTTTATAATGAACGGTTTATTAGATATTGAATTAAAACAGGAATATTTTTAACATTGAAGTCTATGGGATTCTCCTGAATTAACTTGCCGAATTAAACCACCGAATGGCAGGGCATTAGGGGAACCTTTCACTGCTGATTTGTGTTCTCTGAATAGCCAAAGCATTGCTTCTCTATGGGGATTTCACTGCCCTCGAACAGGCACCGTATGTGCAGGCAATTCGCTAGGATTTGGTGAATTGCCTGCTCTCTGGATAGTCGAATGGCCAGGAAAGGTAACCGAACACTGATTTTCAGCATTCGGTTACCTTTCTCCAGCAATTCGGATCTCTTTGGATAACCCTGTAAAACTACACTGGTTTGTGAATAACCCCCAATATGAGGTATATTGCAAACATCTTTGATAAAAGGAAAGAAAAATCATAAATAAAACAAACATTCATAGAGGTAGAGGTGGTTCAACAGCTTTGTGACGATCACTTTATTTATCCATCCTGTTTGACCCTCTACTCACCACAGTTTTGATTATATGTTTGGATGTTAGGCACTTTGTATACATTTAAAGTTAAAATTTCTAAAACTAAAAATGAAACAACAACCAAAGACAAAACAGAACTCAGAAAATAAACTGCGCATGAATAAAAAAAAAAAAAATTCTCAAATCATTTCACTTTTTACAAGAAAAAAACTGTTTGAGCCATAGTTCATGGGTGAAGCAGTTACAGGAAAATAGTGTGGGAATGGAAAGACAAACACACACACAACCTCCCATTATCGTTGGCTGTTAATACAACGATTTTCTCTTGCTTTATTACAATACAATCAGTATTTACCCAATTGGTGGAGGGAAAACCACAACGACCTGGCTAAAAATCGACATTCTCCCGAAATTCAAGAAATAAAAGAAGTGGCTCATGATCCATCTGTACATGTCTGCATCCAAAATACATTTATAAACTGCATTTTGTATAAAGCTCAGCCTAATGGTTATCAGACAGGTCTAGCACCTTGCACACCTACAAAATTGTAATCATTAAGAATGTAAAGACCTTGAAACTATTTTCTTCGCATAGCCTACAAAATAAGAGTGTTACGACCCATGGGTGTACATTTATTGTTTTGACAAGAACAATTCATGAAGGAGAAATGACAAGAAAATCACTTCCTTTACGTGTCAGCAATTCTTGATGAAAAGTAATTGAAAAGAGGTCATTATTCCCTTTCAAAGATTCTTTGTCCCTTACGGGGGAAGGACAGCTCTGCTCAATATGGGGGGTTGATTGACTGTCAGCATCAGAAAAACCAACGTCAATGAGGGCCAGTCACTGCATGACAGCCACCAAATCGCTCGCCCACAGAGGTGAATTGCTGCAGCACCCGTAACTGGCTCAAGGAGAGTACAAACTACGACGCCTCATCAAGGAATGAGATATTTCATTGTTCTTTAAGACAAACATGAGTCTTGGTCTTCTTAAATGGACCAAACTAATAGATACTTTGGTGGGGAGAGGGTTATAGTAAAAAAAAAAATATATATATTTATACCCTGCAATCGAACTTAAACAATGCATTAACCATGTATAAGTGCACGGAATGTCTGCAACCCCCCCTTATTTATTGAGAAATGATCTTCCTGAAAAATCCATTAAATTTTTTCTAGAGCAAGAATAATTCATTTTTTTAACCATTAATTAACCAGGGCCGTCTTTGGCGCAGGGCAAAGGGGGCAGTTGCCCCAGGCCAGTCATTGTTATGTGGCCCAAGGCAGCTGCTGCTTGAGCCCGCAAAAATCATGACTTCAAGGGCTGCCTCCTCTCTGTGTTGGCAGGTGAATGCAGAGTGAAGGCCTCGCAAGAGGAAGAGATGTTCCGCGAGAGATGTGTTTGGCTCCTCCCCTCTTCAAAACAGCAAGGAGAAGAGAGGCAGGAGTTTTCTGCGCTGCCTTGTCTGAAACTACAGCATGATGCAGTAAGAAGCAGGGCTCTGCTTATAGGACCCCCTGCTCCCCCACCACTCCATTTTCCTCAAGCTTGTCTCTGTCAAAATTTCATTTGTGAGTAAATGTGTATATGTTGTATATTTGATATGTGTAGATGTTGTGGAAATATGTATACATTATGTGTACATGATAGATATATATATATATATATATATATCTATCTATCTACGCACTGGTGTACATGTACAGTGTATACATACACACACACATATATATATATATATATATATATATTATAAGGATGTGTAGTTGTAAAAAAAAAATAAAAAAAAAATTATATATTTGATTTAGTTTGAGACAAACCCATATCCTTTTTTTTTGTTTTGGTTCTTTTAGGATATTGGGGTGGACAGCAAAACTCCATGGGACCCCAAGAAAATGTTTGCTTAGGGCCCAGTCAATATTAAAGACGACCCTGACATTAACGGACTAAAGAAAGAAAGAAAAAAAAAAAAAAAAAAAACACTATAAAAAAGGTTGCAAATTAATTTTATAGTATACTAATACTTTGCTACGTAATGCACTGAATAAAAACAAAGCTCAGCGTTCAAATGGATGTAAAAATTTAGCACCAAATTTGCATGTGCTAAATTTTCAACCATCAAACCAGATATTAAAATGTTCAGTAGACACCAATATGAGCACATAAACGTAGGTGTTTGGTAGGAATGCATATAAATGAAAATCATGGTATGATGATTGTATATGGGATTGTGTAGCATTTACTGGTTATGAAAGTAGTCAGGCTCAAAAGATTAACATCTTCAATTTCATAATACAAAAAAAAAAAAAAAAAGAGCCTTCTGCAGGGTGAAGTACCAAGGCTTCGGATGCTGCTGCTGCTGGCAGACACAAGGGCGGGCACTGGTGGACGTGGGATGTGCAAGAAAATAAAAAACGGTTGTTTCCCCCTCGTGCAGGAGAAGAAAAAGAAAAGGATCATCTTAGACAATCTGCGATCTGCTCCTTTGAAGAAGGATGACGAGCAACCAACAGGCTTGATAACCTATAAGGTGACCGTGTCGTTTTACCAAAAGTCAACGACCTATGATGAAACCATCAAAGCGGCAATAAAAATGTAAAGAGCAAAAAGTCATGATCACAACTGCACATTCTACTCAATGGAGAAAATAAAAATATAAATAGCATGTAAACAATATTCTACTTGTTCTTGGGATGCACTTACAATGATCTAGCCTAACAATACTGTTTGAGCATGATACAAGGTCCTACTGAACAAAGTAGATGAAAGGGTTGAATAAGGAGCATAGTTTATCATTTTCTATTTCCAAGGTTTGTTGTGGGGGCTGATGCTGTGCAAGGTTCTGGCACTTGCTGAGCTGGCAGATGAGGGGACCTGGCTGTTTCTTGAGCTGGCCAATTTGGAGTCCAATCTCCCCGTTGACAAACGGCTGCTGAGTCGGCCTAATAAAAACAAAAGGATTCAAATAATTGAGAAAACACACTGGTTAACATTAAGATACCAGTTCTATGAATTTAAAAGTATAATCTAAATCTGTATATGCCAAGGACCCAAATTCCATTCGATTTTGTTATACTTAAATCGCTTGCTCATTAAAGTTAACAGCGCCTATTCTATTCCAGCCAAGCTCAAACTCCTCTTGCAGCTTGCCTGTTACAGCTGCCTACTATACGTTAGCGCTTCCTATACTTTACATAGGAGGCATCAATGTTGAGGCTGCAGGAAAATAACAAGCAATTGCAAGGTTATTTGTTAGTCCTTAAGGGGTTAAGTGAGAATAACGGTCTTTAAAGTCAATGCATTTATGACGTAACCGTTAGGTCATTGGTCCTTAAGGGGTTATAGGTGGAAAAGGAAAATAAAAACAACCAACTGTTAAAACCTAGTATTAGGGATTTTGCTTTAGTAAAATCACTCAACATAAAAACCCACAGTAAAAATTCAACACTTACCTCTCATCCATCAATGGAGATGACAGTGCCTCCTCTTGCCACAAATAGAAGGACACCAAAAACAAATAGTTCTCCAGTGTCCTTCCTCTGACAAATGCTTACAAAGCTTGAGCTCTACTCTGGAGTCCTACAGATATAGTACCTGGACTGGGTTCAAACAGTCAAGCACTGACATTTTAAGTACCTTTCAATCTTAACCTCTTGACTGCCAAGGACTTCTCCCACATGTCATGTATTTAACTTGTGATCATTATCTCCCTGTAGCCTTTGAAGAATTGAAGCAAATTACACTTGTTTGCTTTACTCCGATAACATTTAAAAAAAGATTCACATTACCTGAGCATGACTCACAAGATAACAAAAAAGTGTGTGTTTACAATGGTTACGGTGTTCACATTTAAATGTGAAGATTTCCCACTGTAGAAGACGAACTTTAAAAAGTGACACCTTATTGGAAAGGCGAGAGACTGCCTATTCAAATACAGTTATAGTTACAAGTACTTATACAGCACTAACAGATTCCATAGCGCTTTATAATGGGGAAGCACACACAGGTGACATAATAATAAAACATAGGAGACAGATGGCCCTGCCCTTAGGATAATTGTCCTACAAATGCAGTACTTTATACAAGTGCTCAGCCAGACATCCCATGAGTTTACAATCTAAGGGACTAAGGCAAGTGAAACAAAAGGGAGCAGGGGGGAGTGTGGAGATAATTAACAGAGAATATAGCAGACACTGCCTAATGTCAGCCCAAGAGCTTGGGCATGATGAGGTTAAAGTGAGCGAGGATTGAAGCAGCTGAGAAAAGGAGGCTATATAAATCAGGATAGGGGCTGGGTGGATGGGGCAGGCGGGACAGACAGCAAAGGGAAAAATGGTGGTGAAGAGTGGTGGTGCGCTTGCTTTGCTCCCTATACTTAACATTGAGAGCACAAAGAGTAATTAGCATTTGTAATCCTAATGCTAATTACGCACCGCTACGGTAACTAAAAAGTTAACCACAGGCAAGAGCTGGTGCTGATACTGCTCCTGCGGAATCAGTCAGCACCAGAGGAAACCCTCCCAAAAATCAGATACTCATCTCTCATCATGCGGCGCGAACGGTGGACTTATTCGCCACTTCTAGCCCCAGGAGCAGAGTGATACTGGGGGAAATAGTCCACAGCCCTGCACGATCTGGAGTGATCGAGAACACGTAGGGCTAAAGGCTTGGCAGCACAACCCTCAAAAAGGAGTCATATGGAGTCCAGGAGGTGGTACTTGCGACGGCGCATTAGTGCTGCCGTGAGTATCCAGGGGGTTAGCGCTGCGTTACAGGGCAGGCTGCTGAATCAGCACCTGGCCTGTAAGGCTAGGGTCAAACGAAAGCATTATTCGCAGCGATCGTCAAAAAGAGCATCCGAACGCATTGACATATTTTTTCACGGAATGCGCAAAAATGGTCAGACATGCATTTTTGTGCGTGATCTTTTACGGATCGTCAATAAAACACTTTTTGCATCTGGAAGTTATGTAGGCTGGACATTAGCAGCGTCTGACATCTCCTAATCTCGCACACACGCCGCTATACCGCCACAGCGGACTCTGTACGTCAGTCTAGCGGTTCTGCGTTCTCGAAAAAATGCGTTTATTTTCCACTTGCGTTGCGTGGCTGGACTTTCGTGCGGCCGTACTTCGTATATTGGCCGTCATCGCCCATCATTTGCTGCTACTACAGCCGTAAATTAAGTGCGCCTAAACGCACGTTAAAAATGCGTTAGGGTGCCAAAAACGGGGAAGAGAAGGGAATCCTACAGGTGCAGGTATTCCACCTTAGCGTTCCTGTTTTAGCGTTAGGAATGTAATATGGGCCAGAGACCACCAATGGTTGAAAAATGGCTCAGCGGCTAAGGGGTTAAGCTACATTTTGGTGATTTTTCGATTTAGATGCTTGATGAGCATATGCAGTATTCATACAAGTAGACTGTCGTCTTGTAAGACAAACTGTTGTTTCAGTTTCCTATATACTTTGCAAACCGCTTTAATGTATACATCTACAAGTATTTTCATGGCTTACTGGCAGTGTCTGTTGGTGTAAGAGTTTTGTCTAGATACTGCTCTATCTTTTCCAGATCCTCAGCAGAAAACCTCCACTTGTTCTCAGCAGGTGTGTGGAGTTCTCTTGGAGTGGTCCGCTTGCGGCCGGATTTTGTTTGTGTTGGCTCAGGCAGGCATGCCACTGGGAATGTACCAGTTGTAAGGCCTTCCGGGAATCTCTGTGCAATGACTTTAAGACCTGTAGAAAACAAGAATTTACATATATAATGTGTGTGCCCACTATAAAAGCATACGCTCGATCGCTAAAACATATACAGTTCTCTGAATGCCTGACAAAGTCCCTTACTTGGCAAGATATCAATAGGGCACAAATGAAAGCACAGACCTAGATGAGCCCCAAATGAGTCAATGGAAAGCTTGTGGGTCTAAGAGACAGACACCAGATTAAGCCCTGAAGCCGTGTACAAGTTTGAGATTTGCAACTGCAGAGCAAAGGTACATGGGGCCTTCCATTAGCAAATCACAGTTTCATAGATTCATTGGGTTTGAATACATTATAATTAGGAAAGGAAATATGTGGTTTATCGCTCTATGATTTAATTAAACACAAAAAAAATAGATATTTTTACCTCGTAAAACAAGTGTTGAACCTTACCTCCAGACAACATAAAAATGTTCTCGAATCCCCGCTCACACATGGTGGTGGCCGCTTGACTTGCCATCCTCTCATCTTCATCATACAGTATAATTATTTTGCCATGGGAATTTTTCTACATGTATTTGGTCAAGAATATTTAAACGTTAAATATACCCATCAAACAAAATATATATTTCTATATAAAAAGGATCAGCAAAATTATGATTCCAACTCCTTTACCCTCCACCGCTGTATTCCATTATATTCTGAATTATGAGGTCAAATGAGCTCATTTGCTGGCATGTAGTGAAGTGTTCCCAATATTATTAAAATTATGCAGTTAAATTTAATCATCTGGGTCGCATGCAAAATCTTTAAAATACCCTGCCACCATAATCCAACAGAAAAAAAAGGTATTACGCAGGGGTGTATTCTTGCATAGGCCAACTAGGCCTGGGCCTATGGCAGCAAATTGGACGGGGCAGCATTTTCCCCCCTCTCTTCTCTCACTATTTGGCAAGTGAAAGAGCAGCCATTTACAGGCGGAGATTTAAATAGCTCATTCCCTCAATTCCCTCTCCAAATTGTAGCTTCTTTTAGAGGACCAATATATTTGGGATGAGCAGGTGTGTAACAGCTACAAATCCAGGAATAACTCAGCAATGAGCCTCTAAAATAGAACGTTGATAGGAAAAAGCAAAGTATCTTTATTTACGTCAGGATTTCTAATTACATAAATGGCTCAAATAGGTTGTGAATAAGTCTAAACCCCTTACCGCTGGGAGGATTGTGGCCGGCGGGAGGGCAGTAACACTGGTGGGGAGTACCGGCTGCTGCAGTAGGCCCCTCCTCTGGCCTGCCTACGCAGCTGATGCACAGCATGCATCATTGGCTGCAGTGGGAGGGCCTACGATAAAGCCATCCCGTGGCAGCCAATGACGCACGCTAACTGGTGGGCAGGCCTGTCGCGGCCCATAGACGTCACGCAGTGGGAAATGGTTCATTTCAGGTTGACAAAACTTCCACATCTTCCTACCAAAATTATGGAAAGTTTGGAGTTTAATAAAGAGCAGCAAATCCTCTTTAAGTGCTCCAAACATCCCAACTGGAAGAAGAAACGACGAACTCAAAACCAAAACAGTCCACACCAGCAAGAGTCAACAACCGGCGACCCCACTGAGCCAATGAAACCGTAAACACCGTCAAATGCAAAGCATGGGAAGACACAAAATTGAAACCACCCCTGAACTTAAAGACCAAGGGCCCAATCACCTCCTTCAAGTTAACTCTAACGCGACAGTTAGCAAATCAGAGCTGATTCAGGCGCAGTGCTAACTGGTTAAAAAACCCATTAGCGAATCGGTAGTAGAGCTTTTTTGCGCGAGTTTACTATACTTTGCGCTCCCTATACTTAACATGGGGAGACCAAAGAGCAAGAGCACAGAGTAACTAGCGTTAGGACCTTGTGATCCTAAGAGCTGGCGCTAACAAAAAAAGTTGACACCTGAGGCCTGTTCAGTTCCTCAGCAGCTGTTGTGTTGCTACATTGCAGCAGTTCAGTTTGCTGCAGCAGTCTCACTGAACGCTTTGGCTGTGACTATTGAAGCAAAAGGGCGTTGGATTGCTTAATGAAAGGTGCCGTTTCTGCAATATCCACGGTTTTATATCCATTTTATTACCACTTTAGTGTTAATGTTTACTAGGTTCCAATAAATACGTGGTGTTTTGGTCCACCTATAACTGACAGCAAAATACAGTGCATTTCGCCACAATTCGGTGGCACCGAAATTGTTCCATAAAAGACTATTGTGTCTTTTATTCACAGAAGGCCGAACTGCACCAAAAGACTGGCAAAATGCCCTGATTTTCGGTGTTTCAGTTCAACAGGTTTCAACAGGTGAATCCCATAGGATTCAAATAATTGTTTTTTTCTAAATAAAAAGCATGAACTGTCTTTAAATTATTTTCAGCAAAAACACTATTTTTTGTGTTTTGTCCGACAAAATTTGTTACTCAATTTTTTTGAAAGATGTTTATTCTGTAACAGACCTTTATATTATTTTTTTATAAGGACATTTTTTAATATTTAGACACATTTTAATACATTTTTATTGGTTTATACACCTATTAGGAGAAGAAGGACTTCCGTTTTGTTTTTACCCCCTTCAGTTCGGTGGAATTCGCCAATGCCAATTCCGCAGTTTTCAACGACATCCAATAACGGCTTTGGCGACTCCAAGGTCGGGAAAATACGGTGACCATTTGCCAAATAGTAAATTCACCATATTTTCAGCAAAATGCAAAGCACCAAAATTGTTTTCAATGTCGATTGGTGCCTTGTGAATAGATCCTTAAGGATTGCAAAGGCTTCAGACTAATACCTGATCATTCTTGAGAAAGAAAGTGAATAATGATCCATGTCTGAAAAGGAATATTGAAAAAAATCATTTAAGAAGCAGCAAAAAGTTCGAAACATTGGCGCTTTTGTTAAGATGTTCCTCAAACTATGGAAAAAAATGTAACTAAGGCTACTAGAGCTTTTGTCAGTAAACTACAAAACAAAAGGATACAAACTCCAAGATGTCATGGGTGTAGGGGTTCATTGTCCTTGAAAGCATTGCTATAGGGTAACTGTGAGCTGCAAGGACAAAAGAAAATAAAAGTAAGACATTCAAACATATTGCACAATGATGTGCCATGGCAGGACAAAAAAATACAAATTACAAACAATACACGGTATAGAGGTATAACAAGTTCATAAATACTGGAAAAGGGAGAGAAGGAGCTAGAACGGCATTTGTTGCATAACAGGTGCATTTAGAACTTTAAGGGTACCTTAACAAATAAGCTGTTTAACTTTTGTGAGTAGAATACAAAAAAAAAAGTTTTTTTTGGTCTTTAAAAAAATATATATATAATTTCCTGCGAGAATGCTATGCAGATCACGATGTGGTTTTTGTTGTAAACCTATACAGCAGCCATTACAAAAATGTTATTACTATGAATACTTCAGTCTGGATATCAATATTTAAAAATTGACTCTTTGGTCACTGTGACGATGCAGTTGGCAGTGAATCCTCACATTGACTAGAGTATCAACCCCACATCACCACCCTCTGCGGGGGGGGGGGGGGTCTAAAAGGGCTGTGTGAAGTGTGGAAATCACCCTGCCCAGGCATCAACATTCCTTGGTTAATTTTGAGGGTGAAAGGCCAGGAGTGGACAGTTGTACAATGGCTGAGGGAGTAGTTAGGGGAGGGTCAGGAGGAATTCAAGTTTAATCCTTCACTTCCTTAACACAACAGTAGCTCATTTTATTTATGTATGGTCAATATATATATATATATATATATATATATATATATATATATATTATATATATATATATAATATATATATATATATATTATATATATATATATATATATATAACACTCACCTCCAATTACGTGACATTGCTCATAGCAGTCTCTGTCTCGCACATCAAGCAGGAGGAATGGGCAGTCAGAGTATGGCTTGTCCAAAGGCCTTGGACTTTGTGATTGTTCTTTGTTAGGATTTTTTGTTTGTGTATTTCCAAGATCTAATTCACCAACCCCGCTTATTACACTGAAAAGAGAAGGAAGACATATCCCGTGTCAAAATAGGCAAAGCCACTACAATATAATCTATACTACTCAAAGTAAACGTCGTGTCCCAAACCGATTATGCTGGATTGAAAGAATATGCTCTTCGCATAAAGCGACCAAAGCAGCATCGGTTAAATACTCTGGGCTCTATCGATTCATCGGATAAAAAAAAAAAAAAAAAATTGTTTACTTTAGAATTTTATGTAAAAAATAAATAATTTGCGTAGTGTATGTTACTTTGGTACGTACATTGCGTATCTTGCTTTCTTTTCACACACAAGGTATGCAAGTGCTTGGTCAGAGGGATGGGTTGATGCTGCGAGCGCTTGGTCAGAGGGATGGGTTGATGCTGCGAGCGCTTGGTCAGATGGATGGGATGATGCTGCGAGCGCTGGTCAGATGGATGGGATGATGCTGCGAGCGCTTGGTCAGAGGGATGGGTTGATGCTGCGAGCGCTTGGTCAGAGGGATGGGTTGATGCTGCGAGCGCTTGGTCAGAGGGATGGGTTGATGCTGCGAGCGCTTGGTCAGAGGGATGGGTTGATGCTGCGAGCGCTTGGTCAGAGGGATGGTTGATGCTGCGAGCGCTTGGTCAGAGGGATGGTTGATGCTGCGAGCGCTTGGTCAGAGGGATGGGTTGATGCTGCGAGCGCTTGGTCAGAGGGATGGGTTGATGCTGCGAGCGCTTGGTCAGAGGGATGGGTTGATGCTGCATGCGCAGCTTAAGCCCATGTTTGCTTTCTCAAATGAACGTGGCTACAAACACTTAGTCATAGATGATGATGTCAGCATGAAATCGGGGTTAATAAGCTAAACTGGTCAGGGTGCGTAGTGTTCCTTTTAAATAATTTTGTGAACAAACGGAGTAGGAGGAGGGCCTCGAGGTGGAAGGGAGTGCATTTGCTCAAGTTACTTGACCTGAGAGAGAGGGAGAGGGCATGGACAAAAGACCGGATCCGAGTGTGGGAGTGAGTTTGGGGAAAGGGACCAGACCAAAAGGGAGGGAATGGCAGTTCCCAACCAAAGAGGGTGGGGTGGTGGCACAGGACTCCAGCTTCAAGTATGGATAAAACACAGGCATACAGCTCCTTCACCCAGCAACAGTATCCTATTGTCTGTTGTAAACGGAATAAAAACAAACTGGTTGTGTCTGACATAACCCTAGAACTAAATCATACCTAGTAAAGCAGCGGCGCGTCTTCTCCAATCAGCTCCGAAGCTGAGGTTATTTACGTTTAACTCAGTCTTAGGACAATTAAAATCAACACAGATTAATCGATGATTAATCATCGATTAGTTGTTTAAGCCCTAAATTTCTTCGCGCAAAAGCACACGCACAACACTATTTTTTTTGCGCGCAGCGTTAAACGCTAACGCACAAAAAATAACGGTGGTATTACAATCCGTGCGCATTTTTTCATCCGTCAAAAAATAACGTCCATAAAAAAGACGCGCATTAACGTTGCGCGCAGAAATCAGTGTGCGGACTGTTTTTTAACACGATTCAGCCAATCTGAATTAAGAACCACAATTGTCTCCCGTTCAGTTTTTGCGCCTGTCAAAATCAAGTATATATGCTGCAGCAATAATAAAAACACGCACAACTTCTCAATTTTATTGTTTGGGAATGCATAGAATGTGTAACTATACTTTGCTGTATTTTAATTTTTTGGGCTGGTGTATTTGGTTTCGGCCAGGACGTTCAGATTTGCCGTTACCACCAGCTTTTAAAAGACGTTAAAATTATGCGCGCAAACATTGTCCGTTAAAATTTGCGCATAGATTGTAATACCATCCGCGTACCAGCGCACAAACGCATTTGCGCTCACAATGTTGTGCAGGTTCACTAGCGGTAGACGTTAGCATTTTTTTTGCGCAGACATTGTAGTACGACGTTCTGCGCAAAGGGTTTTTCCCCTACCGTTAATACGTTTTTTGCACGCGTAAACGTTTGCGCAAAAAAGTTAATAGAGCCCTCTAGGGGCTATTCAAAGAGCACCGAAATTTTGGTGCCCTTCGACGATCACGATTCGCCAACCCTGAATTCAGCAATCGATCAACCGCAAAAAAGGGTTATAAAAAAATTAAAAAACCCTTTTAACCCCTTCGCTGCTGAGCCATTTCACACCTGTGTGCTGAGCTAATTTTTACCGCTTTTGCTTATCATGTTTAAAAGCGTTTTGAAGCCACGTTTTATTATACCTCCCAGACAAATTATATATCGTTTCTTTCCGACAGACTCCGCAGATTCATAATATATTATTATATGTATATTATATGTCCTGCCTGAATATTATAACAAAAAATGCAATAAAGTTAGAATTTAATGATTTACAGTGTGTAAAGTGTTGTTTTTTTTTTCTTTTGATCATGCGAGCGTTTGCAATTGTATTTTCTATGGGGTGCACTTGTTAAAAAAAATTAGAAATGGGGACTCGTTACATATTTTGGGGGGAAATTACTTGCTTTTTAGCAAACGCCCCCCATAGAAAAAATTGTTAGTGCAGCATCATTGTTCACATTATAATTGAAATGGGAACAAATGGGAACAATACCAACGATACCAAACATTAACCTCTAGCTGCCACGGATCGGGAGATAGGGGGTTCCAATGAACCCCCTATTTCCACCATAGGTGGCAGCTAGGGGTTAACTCCAGAACTAACGTAATCGCGCTAAGCGAGAGGACGCAAGTCGTCAGGGGGAAATCCCGGAAGCTTGGCCGGCATCCGAGAGGAGGGGACCGCAATACGGCATCTAGGGGTTAAAGACACAAACACACGCTGCGTGGCTACACCTTGAAGGGCAGGAATCCAGGTTAAACGCCAGGTGCACTATTTGAGGGATCCGCTATCACGATAGGCCACACCGGAATCTTCTTGCTATTACAGCCTTTATTCCAATCCTTCGCAAGTCAGGGAGTGATACAACGTGTCGGCTGAAGAGCCTATATCATGTTATAGGATATAGGCTCTTCAGCCGAAACGTTGTATCACTCCCTGACTTGCGATGGATTGGAATAAAAGGCTGATATAGCAAGAAGATTCCGGTGTGGCCTCTCTTTCCTATTTTTTGTCTTAGGGGTTAAAGACAGACGCCACTTGGAAGGGCAGGCTGAGCCCTTCCAAGCGGTGCCTGCCTTTTTGGGCTGCCCCACATGGATGGGGAGGGAGAGAGGTCCGAACGAGGGACCTCCCACCTCCCAATCAGGCACCTTTCCTGAACTGGCGGGGGGGGGGGGGGTGCCTGAATAGAGGTCATGGCACCATGACATATATTGGTGCCCGCTGGGGTCCCGGATGCTGGACTGACATCCAAGAATGTCAATGAAAACGGGGATTATAATGTTTAATGAAAACGGGGATTTTTTATTTTTTTTTACTACAGAGAAACCTATAGGATTCATCTATATATTTAAACCTGTCGAACAAACCACCGAAACGCTGGGCATTTCGCCAACTTTCCCCTGCTGTTTGGTGTTCTCTGACTAGATTAACTTCTCTATGTGGAATTTCACTGCCACCGAACTGCACAGTATTTCGCTGGCAATTCACCAATATTTGGCAAATTGACAGTTTTTTGAATAGCCAAATTGGGGAAATTCACTGTTCGGTGCAAATTAGTGCCAATTCGGCTCTCTTTGAGTAACTCTTTATGTGTGGGTTTGCAATCAGGAAACGCCAA
The DNA here is from genome assembly GCA_009667805.1 of Leptobrachium leishanense. Lineage (NCBI taxonomy): Eukaryota > Metazoa > Chordata > Amphibia > Anura > Megophryidae > Leptobrachium > Leptobrachium leishanense. Next base: position 172,428 of record RXON01000158.1, read on the forward strand.
AGGCTACATAGTGTAACTCCAATCAACCGGTCAAAAAAATTGTGGTACACCATGCCCTGGATTCAAGATCAGAAAACTGAAAAGTCTTACAAAACAATTAGCATAGGAGGTAGCATTTGTCTTGTGGCCAATGTTATATATAGATAATAAAGGTCTTTTGGCTAAATTGAAATCCAGCTTGACAGTTTCACTTTAAAAATTACAGACATTGATTAAGGCGTGCTTTCAATAGGGATATGGCGTTCACAACCTTTATAGCTCCCCTCTAGAATAATATAAGTAGATAGACAAAACAGGGCTCAAAATTATCATTTGTCTCCTCGCCTAGGAGGGTTAATGAGTGAGAACTAAAAGGCAAGTCAGGTGAGTGAGCAAACCAAGAAGTACCTTATGAAACATGCAGAAGGCAGATCTGTGATCTCTGAGAATAGCCTGACTGCAGGACAGAGGATCCGTGTGGCCAGACTGCATTGCAGCTGCCAGGATAAAATATCCTTATTCCTTCTGGCTTTTACATATGTATTTCACTATATATAATTGTATTTTAGTAATCACACATTTGTGAATTTTAATAAGTAATTATTACAATATATACTTATTGTAGTAAGTAATACAGATGCTTAGAGTTTATTTACCTCTGTAAAGTAGAACGTGCAGACTGTACAGGCTCCCCACTTTCATGGTCAAGTAACTGGATAGGACTTAAAGGTACGCTGCTAGGGCTTCCTTCTTTACCATTTGTTCTGTATGTTGCAAGCTCTGCATCAGCTTCTGATATAACAGAGGCACTGTCTATGAAGGGGGAGGAAGAAAAAAGTTAGAGCTCATCTAATTGCCTGCTAACATTAACACACACACACACATAATGTAGTTTTCAAAAAGGAACTTGTAACATTCCTGTTCGTTATACTGAATTGTGATAGCCACGCACCAACTTGATTCTTCGAATATCATGTGGACGAAATGCAACACTAACATTTAAATATTCATTACCTTCCAGCCTCTGCAACTCCTCGCTTATCATTTCAGCACCATCACTGTCTTCAGCCACAGATGCAACCTGAAGAACCTGTGTATGAAGGTTATGCCATTTAATTAAAAGAGGGGGTGGGGTAGAAGAAAAAAAAACAAACAACATCCAGATGGAACACAAAGTACTTACCAGCTGAGCAAATGTGCTCACTTTAATCCTTTTGAACAGTTCATCTTTTTTGTATCTATAATCTACAAAAAGACAAAATAAGATATTAGTTACAAACAAGAATAGAGAGTATAATAAAATAAAATATATATAAATAACGAGTATAGCAGTACGTAGTGATTTTTTTTATTGGATTAACGTTACATTTAAAAGACAAGCTTTAGAGAGTATAACTCTTCTTCAGTTCTGGACGCTATACTGATCAGTATCCTAGAAATGAACATTTGCGGGGTTATTCAAAGAGAATCGAAAAGTCACCGCACGTTCGGTGACTTTTCGTTCCCTGCACTTCTGGGCGATCCGGCGATCCTAGTTCATCGACCCTGCGTTGTATTCAGCAAGCACCGCAGGGCCCCCTTAGTGCAGGGAAAACCTGCCGCAAACTCACCGAAAACAGCTGGAATAACCACGCTGAAGAAACCTGACTAGCCAACGATCACGGCGCAGAGCAGCCGCCAGAAAAAGCCAACAAACAGACGAACGAGGTGAAAAAAAAAAGAAAAGTACACTTGAAAGTTTGAAAATTTAAAAGCTGTTTGCAAAAGAACTATTGAACGAAAATGTATGAAATGTACATATAAAAGATGCTATGAATGATGAAAAAACTATTTAAAAAAAAACAAAAAGAAAAAAAAAAAGGTTTGCCAAAAAATGCCTACAAGATCCTAAAAAAATATCTATAAATAAAGAGACTTTTTACTGCAGAATATAATAAACGGTTTATTAGATATTGGATTAAAACTGGAATATTTTTAACATTGAAGCCTATGGGAATCGCCTGACAATCTGTCGAATGAGACCACCGAACAGCAGGGCATTTCGGCAACTTTTCACTGCTGGTTTTTGTTCTCAAATTGTGACGAATTGCCTGCACATACGGTGCCTGTTTTGAGGGCAGTGAATTCCCCATAGAGAAGCAATGGATAATTATCCATTGCTTCTCTATGGGGAATTCACTGCCCTCAAAACAGGCACCGTATGTGCAGGCAATTCGTCACAATTTGACGAATTGCCTTGTCTCTGAATAGCGGAATGGCCAGGAAATGTAGCCGTACTCTGAATTTCAGTGTTTGGTTACATTTCGGGGCCAGATCGGCTCGCTTTGAATAACCCTGTAAGAGTCACATGGGTGGAGAGGTTAGAGGTCGTAAAAAGTGAGAGTCAAATGGTATGTTCAAAATGGGAAAATAAAACACGAGAGATCTTGGGATATTTTTTTTTTTTTTATCTATCATTTATCTAGGTCATGTTTTTTTTCTTTTGGTGCAAATTACATTACAAAATGGGAAAATAAAATAGCTATAAAAACAGCAAGTGGCGTTTGAAATTCCAAGCATACTTTACAGTTTATGCCATAGTGGCTGTCAGTGTCCCTTTAAAAATGAATTCAAACATTTGACCAACAATCTTGTTAACAGCATCTGACATCAGCTCCAAAGTGCCTCTTCGATCATTACTTTTTAACTACCCAATACACATAAAACATGGCCATATACATATCAAATCAGACCCTAGGTGACATACCTGGTTCTGCCTGGCCGAGAGCTTCATCAGAACTTTGGGACATTTTAGATAAATAAATCCTAGATGTGGAGGAACCCCAGCACACAGCTGAATCCCAGAGAGCTCCTCAGTAATACCGGTGTGAAGAACTATACCGAGTCTCGACCCAGTTTCCCCCATTATGCCAAATCCATGGACAGTCGGGTCTATTGTTCAGCTTTTATCGGATCTGTATACTTTCAGACATCATATTTGCAGAGTTGTTCACAAAAACAGACAGTATTACTGTACCCAGTGTTTGATTTCACAGGATAAGAGATTCCTTTACCAGCGAGTACAAAAGTGCCTTTTCTAAGCCAAGTAGAAGAGTCCACATTATACCGCACGGGAGAACTGACAAATATTTGTGTGTGTTCCAGCTAGTGTTGATACAGGAGAATAGAAAATGGAAACCTGATGTTCCCTCAGGGGATTTCAATTTTGGGCAGCATAAAAGCAGAATTTATCAGTCTGCCAAAACAATCGCGAAGCAATTAGAAATATAAAGATTTTCTCACATTTAGGCCTACAAAATCAGCAAAATATTATCAAAAGAATGTTGCATTACAAGGCAAGGATGCCGACGAGCAAAAGCAGTTTTATGCAGTACATTAAAAGTAAAGCCAGTACCTCTGGTATTTCTACTAATCTTGGACAATCCAACAACTAGTGGAAACTTTGCCACTGAATGGGGAGATCAGAATAAATCCAGACACACAACTTTACAATGAAAAGCTGGGGGGAGGGGAAATTCTAGGATTTAGAGAATACAATTCCCCTTTATTTTCCTGACAGTGGGGTCAAAGATGACAGATAATATAAAAATATTTTGCATGGTTTTGTAACCATGTTAGTACCAAATTATTTACAAACATGGGAAAAATTGAGTAATAAATAAAAAGGGAAACAATTTTAATTGTGAGCTCTACCGATACCAAAAACAATGAGGTTACATAATTTAGAGACTGAACCTACCTAGAAAAATCATGGCAGCATTTTATATCAACTATATCCCAAAATAGAATTTGGTTTAGGCAAATACAGAACTTCAAAATATTATTATTATTATAATTAGGATCTACTCACTAAGCACTGAAATTTCATCACTTTTCACTTTGGCAATTCCAATTCACTAACAGTACGATGAATTCACTATTCACCGGATGTCACTGTAGGTTTGCCAAAGATGGAGTCGCCGAAGCCTCACGAAACAGTTGGAGACCTATGCTTTTCGGTGCTATTCAGCATCTAAGTGCCCTTGGCAAAGTCCACTGAACTGCGGGGGGGGGGGGCGACAAAAAAAACTCTCCTAATAGGGGTTTAAACAAATTATAAATGTATTAAAATGTGTCTAAAAGAATAAAAAAGGTCTGTTACAGAATTTAAAAACAAATATATAAAATAAAAATTTTAAACAAATTGGGAAACTAAAAAATACAAGGTGGTGTTCAAAAAAGAATATAAGGCTTTTTCGCTGAAAAGAATATATTTTTTTAAATTTAAAAATTATATTACTTTTTTTACATTGAAACATATGGGATTCACCTGTTTAAATCAGTCGAAGTTAAACACCATAAATCAGGGCATTTTTCCGACACTTCTGTGCAGTTCGGCGTTCTGTGAATAGATGAACCATTACTTCTCTAAAGGGACAATTTCGCTGCTGCTGAAGATTGCCGAACTGCACCTTATTTTGCCGTCAATTTGCCTGTATTTGGCAAATTGACAGCTTAGGGAATAGACGAACTGCCCTGACATTGCAGTGCTTAGTGAATAACCTCTTAAGCAAGATTTAAAACTACAGACTTCCCTAGACAGCCCTGTTTTTAAAAGTGGACTTGGTGGTGAATTACCCAGCACAGAATACACACCTATACCTACTTGAAAGCGAACAGGTTATCCACATGTCCCTTAAAAGAGACACGGTTCTCCCCAAGCAATAGTCTTTCCATTAATCACACTACCCTAATATCGGACATATAAAAGCAGTTTGAAAGGTACCCAAACAATGAAAACAAAATTTCTTCTTTTTTTTTAAATGAAGAAGGGTGCGCTCCCAAATTCAGGTTAAATCCTGGGGATGTTGGAAGAAGGTCCTCAACGAGTATTACAGCCAAGGCCTGTACTTACTTCTCTTCATATCTTCTATCCTTTCCATATATTTTGTCATACTGCTACCTGTAGGGTGAAACATCTTGTTGGTGACGCATAAAAACAACAATGTACTTTTATCTTGTAGCGTGATGTCCAGTTCTTTAAAGTGTTAAAAAGGTTCTTACATCACTAGATGTTAAGCACGAATCAATACAGCACATGATCGGACCAGCAATTTAATGCTAGACAATAGACTTAATTTTTTTTTATTGGGTTGAATAAATGGGAAGGGGTTTCTAGTTGGCACTTGAATAAAGCATCTGTTCATTTTAAATGCCAACTGCTTAAACTGAAGGCATCACTCGCTCCAGACTCCGGAGCAAAACAAGCAATGAGAAAAGGACAGTATAATCTGACTGAAATTAATGTGCGTTAGTCAATTACATACAACATATATTTTATTAAAGTAGTTTGAATTAAAAAGCCTGAACACTGGTTAAAGTGCACCTGCAGTGACCAGGTACAAATTCTCTGTGATATCCCTCCAAGTGGTGGATATTGCAGAGATCTTAAAAGATCAAGATCTCATCCCTCCATGAGATATCACAGTTTGTCCTCAACCCGATCCGATCCAGCGACTGGCGCCTCCATGTTTGGCCCTTAGTGGTGATTTGTCAGTCACCACACAGACAGAACAGACAGCTCCGAGTCATCCTTCTCCCTGCGCCATGCCACAGGAACATAAGGGATGGGAAGAGGGGACCACCACTTTTTTCTCTCCGTTATAGAAGTTAGAAAAGAGAAAAAAAAAATATGTTGACATATAGTGGAAGTGATTCCCTTGCAAATGAGTCCAACTTGTTTAGGGCATTACAGTGTCACTTTACTGGTGTTTAAAACGCACCTGTAATCAATTGGTATACTTTACTTGCAAAGTCTCAAGGATGTGATAACTGCACATCCAGGGTTCCAGAGACAAATCCCACCCTGTTCCCCTCCATCATGTTGCTGGTGAAGGGCTCACGGCGGAGCACTGTGTTTTACTCACTGGAATTCTGTCAGCATGCTGACGGGTCACCTGGCATTTGAGATCAGAGGGCCGTCCTGTAGGACTGCTCTTCCACTCACAGCTGTCATTCATCCCAGTGACATGCCACAGACGTAAAGAAAAGGCTTCAAGTATATTAGTTTACTGACCAGTATCCAGTCTAGTCTTGACATGCAGATACTTTGGATTTCTGTGTATTTTCTTCAGTAAAATCTGAAAGAAGACATATTGGTTATATTTTAAAATAACTTCCACGGAATTACAGATAATAAAAAACATGTTTGTGAAAAGGAAATGCCACTCGAGGCCAGCCCTATGGTGTGTACCTGTAGGAACGGTACCATCTTATCCAAACTAGACTGCTATTTACTTAATTTATTTGGACAGAAAAACAGAACTTCTCAAAATGACATACATATACCTACAGCGTTTTCAGAAGGTATTAAATCCTATGTTGTAGTCATGCCAAAAGTTAGATACTTTCAGAAAAACTTATATATATATATATATATATATAGTGGTGGAGGGCAATAAAGGGAGATTAAAAGCCTCCACACTGCAAATAATAAAGTTTACAGCTGCAGAGGACATTTACACATCCTAGCAAGTCAGAGAACCGCTTACAGAGCTCTTGTGCTACATTCCACAAAGTAAGAAGCTGTGGACTTCATTTGCATATCCTACCCAGAGTTCTTTGCTGCACATGGGGAATGTTCCACGAGCTCTGTAAGTGTTTCTCTGAATTGCTAGGATGTGTAAATGTCTTCTGCAGAGATAAATATCTATCTCAATACCCTGTCAAATGAGCGCAACTGAACAGTTCACTCGCATGAAAAGGTGCATTCATCGTTCGTAAGGATTTAAAAAACACACCTCTCTAATAAAGTCACCCTAGTTACCGGTCAGATAGCACCATCACTTAGGGTACATGGGCGTCAAGACAACGGCCTGCCTCCTTCTACTCACTAAAGCCCTTCAAAAGAAACACAAGCACTGAGTAGTATCAAACGGACGCACTGAGTAGTATCAAACGGACACACTGGCTCATCTACCAACTCATCGGTAATCATAGTGCGACAGAGTAAGAGCAGTCAACCATCTCTGCCCAGATAAGTAAAACATGCAAAGCAAATGTATTATGCGAATATAAAACTGAGAGAATGGAGAACAGACAAGAATTTAGGCATCCATAATGGTTGGGGGGAAAATCCTACACCAAAGGCAGTTTGTAGTAGTGTCATTTTATAAGAGACTATTGTATATCAGTTAAGTATTTATAAAAGAGCCAACAAGTTCTGTTGCGCTGTACATTGGAAGAGACAGAACAAATATACATGCAAGTTAGACACACAGAACAGTAGGAGGGATGACCCTGCTCGAGAGCTTAAAATCTAACCGGAGAGGGGTGACACACTAGGAGAGGGTAAATTGAGTAGGTGAAGTAGCAGGGTGCATGTGGGCTGAATGGAAAGATGGAGCAAGAAATGTACAGTGGGGGATTATGGAGTGAGCCGATAGGCTTCTCTAAAGTGATGTGTTTTCAGAGACTTCTTGAAGGACTGGAGAGATGGGGAAAGTCTAATGTTGCGGGGGAGGGAGTTCCATAGAAAGGGGGCAGCTCGAGAGAATTCCTCAAGGTGAGTGTTGGGGGTGCAGGTACAAGGAGACGATAACGTCAGATCATTGGCAGAGTGAAGTGATCAAGATGGGAAATACCTGCTAATAAGGGAGATGTAGGCAGGGGCGCTGTCATGAAGAGCTTTGTACATGAGCATCATTATTTTGATTTGGATTCTAAAGGAAACAGGGAGCCATTGTAACGATTGACAGAGGTGCGAGGTGTGGGAGGTGAGGTGGATGAGCCTGGCGCAGGCGTTCATTACAGACTGCAGAGGGAGAATCTGGCATCTCTTTATGCCAGCGAGAAGGAGGTTACAATAGTCAAAGCAGGCGATAATAACACCCAGACTAAACAAAAACAAAAAACGCAGGTTGGGCGCGTTCTTATCTGTCATAATACAATAAAGTACTTACAAGCTATGTCTAATAAAGTGGTTATAATTATGTGACATGCAGCCTAAATGATATAAACAGACGCAAGGAAACTGTGACAAAACATGTGTCATAAATCCCATGAAAAAGAAGTCTATAAACATTCCATATGGCGCATAATAGAAAGTCCTTGTGGTAGTAATATAGCACAGAGCTGTTCGCGGCTGTGTCTGTAACAGTGCTTTTATCGATGCCTCGGCACCAGAAAGTGTCTATTGGGTCTACAAACCTCCAGAGAGAATTTATCTGTTTCTGGTGCCGAGGCCTCTGCAAGAGGATCATCGTCTGTTTTTTGTGGTAGTCCTGGCCACAGTACATATGTATGCTTGCAGTGCAATTATTGCAATGGTATCATTATTCGGCACAAGGTCTTGTTACCAGTGGGGTACCTCAGGGGTCAGTACTTGGACCCATTCTCTTTAATATTTTTATTAGTGATATTGCAGAAGGTATTAATGGAAAAGTATGTCTTTTTGCTGATGACACAAAGATTTGCAACAGGGTTGACGTTCCTGGAGGGATCAGCCAAATGACAAATGATTTAGGTAAACTAAAAAAATGGTCGGAGCTGTGGCAATTGAGTTTTAATGTGGATAAGTGCAAGATAATGCACCTGGGACGTAAAAACCCAAGGGCTGAATATAGAATATTTGATACAGTCCTAACCTCAACATCTGAGGAAAGGGATTTAGGGGTTATTATTTCAGAGGATCTAAGGGTAAGTAGTCAATGTAATAGAGCAGCAGGAAATGCTAGCAGAATGCTTGGTTGTGTAGGGAGAGGTATTAGCAGTAGGAAAAGGGAAGTGCTCATGCCACTGTACAGAGCACTGGTGAGACCTCACTTGGAGTACTGTGTGCAGTACTGGAGACCGTATCTCCAGAAGGATATAGACATCTTAGAGAGAGTTCAGAGAAGGGCTACTAAAATGGTGTACGGCTTGAAGGAGACAAGTTACCAGGAAAGGCTTAATGATCTTAACATGTACAGCTTGGAAAAAAGACGAGACAGAGGAGATATGATAGAGACATTTAAATACGTAAAGGGAATCCACAAGGTAGAGGAAGGGAGTATATTTAAAAGGAAACAAAATAGCAAAACAAGAGGACATAGTCTTAGATTAGAGGGGCAAAGGTTTAAAAGTAACATCAGGAAGCATTATTTTACTGAGAGGGTGGTGGATACATGGAACAGCCTTCCAGTAGAAGTGGTAGAGGCCAAAACAGTAATTGAATTTAAGCAAGCATGGGATAGGCATAAGGCTATCCTAAACAAAAGATAAATCCAGGTTAAGTATCCATGTAATTGGGCAGACTAGATGGGCCGAAAGGTTCTTATCTGCCGACATTTTTCTATGTTTCTATGTTTCTATAAAGGGCGATACATCCACGCACAGGTAAAGGCATCAAGCTGAGAGGTGGTTTTTTTACCTGTCTGATTTTGTTGTGTACTTGCTGAAATGTCCATGTGGTTTGGGCAAGACTACGGGGTGAGCGCAGATGACCACCTTTTTTCTTATTATGCTTCATACATGAAGTGGACTGGATACTCCTGGTTTACGCAGCCACACAGGTAGGGAATAGGCACAAAACTGTTTTTTTCTGCATATATGTTGGCAAGACCAGACCTTTCAAAAGATTGGGTCTCTGAAATAAAGCCTCTATTCGCAATCCTATAGCGGAACTTCCTGTAGCCAGACACTTCAGAGAAACAAGGCACAATGTGTTAGGATACCTCCCCTCCCCCCCAAGAGGAGGTAACAGGGACAGGTTGTTATTGCAGAGGGAGGTGATATGGATGTACCTCGTGGACACAGTGGCTCCTCATGGTCTTAATGAGAAACTGGAGTGGCACTGGTTCTTGTAGGTCAGTCTTAACCAGGCCAGATTTTGCAGATCACCTTGGGGAAATGCAGACTGAATCCTGCAATCACTGAGCAGCAAATCATATCACCTGTGCTGTGCTTCAGAGATCTGGCAAACCTGACCTGTCAGCGGGTCCCTGAGGACATGTTTGGGAAACACTGCTGTAGGTACATCCTCTGAGGCATCTGCAGCTTATCGGCGAGTTGATTTGGTGTCCTTTTCTCTTCCCTGGGCATTTTCTGCTGCTGATTAGTTAGGTGTTTATATGACATTAGACAATCATTTGATTTATTTTCATTTTTTTATGCCATACAGTCGTGCTCTGGGTTTTATTGGGACTATGTGCACATTATGCTTAGTGTGGTCCCTGCAGCCAGTGGCGTCACTAGGGTTGGTGTCACCCCCCCCCCGTTTTACGGATTTTTTTTTTAACTACTCTTACTCCTAAGGCCCCCGGCACACGAGCGTATTTATGGCTCAAATGCGCCCGCACTTCCCTGCGTCTGTGGGTTTTTGATGGGGAAGGCCATCCACCGGACGTAAAAAAGCCCTCCCCGTCAAAAAGCTAAACGGACACTAAAAGGATACAAAGCGCGATTCTCCATAGGAGGATCGCGCTTTGTACGCTGAGCGCAGAGAGTGGAAGGAACGTCCACTTTTACAGACGTTCCTTCCTCTGCTCGTGTGCCGCCAGCCTAAATCAGTACTCCCATATAACACTGACTGCTCATACACACAGCGCACATTACTGTGAGGTTTATTGCTGTAGAGCTCTTGCATATGCTCACACAAATTTTTGCCAACTGCCAGCAAGTACGGTGCCTGTTCGAAGGCAGTGAAAGCACACATGGATATATATTGCCCCCAGCTCACATATGGATATATTGCCCCAGTTCACAATTATATATTGCCCCCAGCAGCTCACCCATGGATATATATTGCGCCCAGCAGCTCACACATGGATATATTGCGCCTCAGCTCACACATGGATATATTGCGCCTCAGCTCACACATGGATATATTGCGCCTCAGCTCACACATGGATATATTGCGCCTCAGCTCACACATGGATATATTGCGCCTCAGCTCACACATGGATATATTGCGCCTCAGCTCACACATGGATATATTGCGCCTCAGCTCACACATGGATATATTGCCCCAGCTCTTCTCATGGATATACTGCCCCAGCTCTTCTCATGGATATACTGCCCCAGCTCTTCTCATGGATATACTGCCCCAGCTCTTCTCATGGATATACTGCCCCAGCTCTTCTCATGGATATACTGCCCCAGCTCTTCTCATGGATATACTGCCCCAGCTCTTCTCATGGATATACTGCCCCAGCTCTTCTCATGGATATACTGCCCCAGCTCTTCTCATGGATATACTGCCCCAGCTCTTCTCATGGATATACTGCCCCAGCTCTTCTCATGGATATACTGCCCCAGCTCTTCTCATGGATATACTGCCCCAGCTCCTCTCATGGATATACTGCCCCAGCTCATGGATAATGCCCCAGCTCATGGATATACTGCCCCAGCAGCTCATGGATATACTGCCCCAGCAGCTCATGGATATACTGCCCCAGCAGCTCAGGGATATACTGCCCCAGCAGCTCAGGGATATACTGCCCCAGCAGCTCAGGGATATACTGCCCCAGCAGCTCAGGGATATACTGCCCCAGCAGCTCATGGATATACTGCCCCAGCAGCTCAGGGATATACTGCCCCAGCAGCTCAGGGATATACTGCCCCAGCAGCTCATGGATATACTGCCCCCAGCAGCTCATGGATATACTGCCCCCAGCAGCTCATGGATATACTGCCCCCAGCAGCTCATGGATATACTGCCCCCAGCAGCTCATGGATATACTGCCCCCAGCAGCTCATGGATATATCTGCCCCCAGCAGCTCATGGATATACTGCCCCCAGCAGCTCATGGATCTGCCCCCAGCAGCTCATGGATATACTGCCCCAGCAGCTCATGGATATACTGCCCCCAGCAGCTCATGGATATACTGCCCCCAGCAGCTCATGGATATACTGCCCCCAGCAGCTCATGGATATACTGCCCCCAGCAGCTCATGGATATACTGCCCCCAGCAGCTCATGGATATACTGCCCCCAGCAGCTCATGGATATACTGCCCCCAGCAGCTCATGGATATACTGCCCCCAGCAGCTCATGGATATACTGCCCCCAGCAGCTCATGGATATAATGCCCCAGCAGCTCATGGATATAATGCCCCAGCAGCTCATGGATATAATGCCCCAGCAGCTCATGGATATAATGCCCCCAGCAGCTCATGGATATACTGCCCCCAGCAGCTCATGGATATACTGCCCCCAGCTCATGGATAATGCCCCCAGCACATGGATACTGCCCCCAGCACATGGATACTGCCCCCAGCACATGGATATGCCACAGCAGCTCATGGATAATGGCCCCAGCTCACCTCCTGCGCCGCGTGTTCGCTCCCTCTGAGCGTCCGGTGGCGTGCAGCTTGGGCGCTCGCCTGGGGGAGCCACGTGACCAGCCGCAATTGGCTGGTGCCGTGTTTCCCCCAGGCGAGCGCCGAAGCTGCATAGCTTCGGACGCTCGCAGGGAGCGAACAGGCGGCGCAGGGTGAGACACCCGCCCTTAGGTTGACGGTGTCACCCTAAAGGCGGGTGTCACCTGGTGCGGGCCGCACCCCCCACCCAGCGACGCCCCTGTCTGCAGCACATGTATGGGTTCCCACACGTGTTTCTATGACTTGTTTTAGTCACATATGTGATGCATTTTAACTTATCGTGTCCTTTTTTTTTGCCAGGTTTGTAATTTTGTATGTTGCACATGTATTCACTCGGTGGGTCTATAGGTTTATTTAGGAGGTGCGGGTATTTCTTTACAGACAGTGCTGGTGTGTTTCCAGCATCTCCGTATCATGGATACAAGTGTTATATGACAATTAGCAAATTATGGACTTGAGCTATTTCCACCATCTGATAACAGTCTGTGATGTGATTGGCTTATGTTCATCTGTGACTAATATGTTGTTTGGTCCCGCGCATGCGCACTAAGGACCTCCTGCGATCTCCAGTACATACCAGAATGTAGTGATCTGTTCTGCTTTCCTCTCCTTATCTCTGTGTATAGAAGGATTCATACAGGGCTATTCAGAGAGAGGTGAAAACCAGGAGAATGACTGGAAGTGAAAATTCTAGGTCAAAATAGCCAAACCTGAAAAATTCTCCCATTTATCTCACTTTCCAAATTGGCTATTTGGTCTAGATTGTTCTCTTCTCCTGGTTTTCACCTTTCTCTGAATAACCCTGATAGTCATTGTTTATTTTCAAGGGGCCTACGAACAGAAGGAGCTGCGTCCCTGAAATGTCTGACAGTTTGTGATTTCCTTAAGTAAATGTGATTGCAGTAGTGCACCAATTTAGACCCCGTTCACACTGAGCGATTTTTGCAGCGATATCGCTCCTATTTCCGCTCTATCGCTCTATGTAGCTTCAAAGGATTTCAATGGAGCTGTTCACATCTCACAGCTCAAGGTCGCTTTTAGCGTGACCCTTTTTTTCCCCGCGATTCGCTGCAACGTGCATTGAGACATACAGTGGTGTTGCGCGATATTAGCACTCAATGTCGCGAATATGAAAATCGCGCAGAAAAACTTGCGATATTCATGTCGCTCAGTGTGAATGGGGCCTAAAGCAGCTCTGGAGAGGTTGTTTCATTCCTTCTGAGATTCATTACCCCTTGGTTTGAATGCAGAAGAGGGATTTACCATTCTAGCCACAGCCGACAGTCATATTTAATCTTTTTGGGTGCTACAGACACCCCAGGTTCAATGTTATCTTTTTGTAGTCAATGAATCCGTGGGTTTATGGCCAAACAACATCTGGGAGATCAGAATTTGACATCCCTGCATTAGACTGCTCTGACGTTATGCTGATTTTTAGAGACCGAAGGACCAATACATACATGAATCACAAGTGCAATGATGCTCAGATGTTAAGGTATTATTGTAGAAGGCAAAACAGATCAGTTAAAGCTTCTTATTAAACTGCTGTGCATCATTCTTTCATTTTCATCATATTCTTAGGAAATCATCATGCGTACAGATAAAATGAGACACTAACGCAGCCCATAAAACTAAATTATATGAACAAAACACTGCTCTTCAAGTGTGCGATACATACTTTCAAATTTGCATTCTGTTACAATGGACACAGAGGAGCTACAACATGGACCATAGGGAGTACAATTTCGAAGCCCCCACTTCAAATGAAGATGCAGCAGATTAACATGATTTGAGGCGTGTTATAAGCATATAGACGGTACAGAGCCTCCCACCACCTGGATGGAATCCAAGTAGGCAAATGAATGAAGCTCATTCGGTGTCTCAACCCTCCTGCCGCCTCTAATGATGCAGAAATCATACGCAGCCTCAACGCTCACCTCGGGATCGCCGATATTCCTCCTCGAAGACATCTTATTAAATTTTGTGTCTAAGCAAACTGCCTGTTAAGCAGTCGCAGCAGTCACAGCTCCCCGCCGCTTCACCCTCCACATGTGCCAACAACCTGACAGACGATTGGTCGGCTGCTGCGTGATGGCCAATCCCACATACCGTTGCTGCAAGAGGAGGCGTGGCTTCTGGTCCAGTGACAGAGTAGTGCGGTTGCTAGGCGACAAAGGACGCCTGGCTCCTGCTCTAACGTTGCCTAGCCTATTCCCGCCATGCTACGCGGGGGGAGGGACATATATATATATATATATATGTTTTCATGCCCCTCTTTCATGTTATGTTTCATTTCATGTCCTTATTTTGTGCAATATCTCATTTCACAGGTGCCATATCAGAGAATCTGACCAAACACTGACTCGCCTGCACAGCAATGATTCTTGATGCCAGTGCTGGGTCCTCAATTCAGATGTGAGGTGGCATGGCTCCACTGGTGCTTTTTTCTTTGGAAATATCTATGGTTGATACCATACTAGTTATAACTGGAATTGGGAGGACAGCGATGAGCTCAGCCTCTCCTCTGAGCATGCAACCTATCACAATGGGCTGAGGTAACAGGAGTGGGATCTGTTACATTTCTGACAGGTTGCGCATGCGGAGGGTTAAAGTTTAAGAAAGGCTGTTCATCGGTCAACAACGTCACTGGTTTTTGCTGAATATAACTTGCCTAATTTACCTTTCTGGCGTGCCTGGACCCCCTTCTTTTATGATGTTTATATTGGGACAGGTGAGGCTTTGCCCCCTGCTTATCCTGATTCCACATCCCTTCTTCAGACCATATGTAAGGTTCAACTGATATAGTAATATATAGGTTGAATTTTCAGCTATATTTTGGTACCGGACTCCAGATCGGCTACAGAAGATGTTTACCCTTCATGATCCGCAATGCTGGCGGTGCAAGGCGGCTTTAGGTTTTTTTTACATATTTGGTGGGACTGTCCTGATATTCAGGTTTTCTGGAAGATGGTTCACAGTGCAGTTCGTACAATTTCAGATGAGGAATATGAGTTCACTCCATCTAACTATATCCTGTTGCAGTTCCCGGCGCCCGTAAAAGTCTTGAAGAGGTCGGTAGTATTGAGATTGGTGACTGCGGCCAAACTGCTGATCCCTTTGCATTGGAATAAGCAGACGATACCCTCTTGGCGAGAATGGGTGGCTAAGGTAGAATTCTTACGCAGGATGGATAACCTGGTAGCGAAGGAACTAGACCAAGTCGAACAATTTGTTATGAATTGGTTTCATTGGGATAACTATGTGAGCTCGGCACCCAGTGGCGTAGCGTGGGTTGTCAGCACCCGGGGCCAGCCAAGAATTGTGCGCCCCCCCCCAACCTGTGGACACGTTATCGATATTGCCCCAGCTCTCACATGGATATTGCCCCAGCTCTCACATGGATATTGCCCCAGCTCATGGATTTGCCCCCAGCTCATGGATTTGCCCCAGCTCACACATGGATTTGCCCCCCAGCTCACTCATGGATTTGCCCCAGCTCATGGATTTGCCCCAGCTCACTCATGGATTTGCCCCCAGCTCATGGATTTGCCCCCCAGCTCACTCATGGATTTGCCCCAGCTCATGGATTTGCCCCAGCTCATGGATTTGCCCCCAGCTCATGGATTTGCCCCAGCTCACTCATGGATTTGCCCCCAGCTCATGGATTTGCCCCCAGCTCACTCATGGATTTTCCCCAGCTCACTCATGGATTTGCCCCAGCTCATGGATTTGCCCCAGCTCATGGATTTGCCCCCAGCTCATGGATTTGCCCCAGCTCACTCATGGATTTGCCCCCAGCTCATGGATTTGCCCCAGCTCATGGATTTGCCCCCAGCTCATGGATTTGCCCCCCAGCTCATGGATTTGCCCCAGCTCATGGATACTGCCCCCAGCTCATGGATTTGCTCCAGCTCATGGATTTGCCCCCAGCTCATGGATTTGCCCCCAGCTCATGGATTTGCCCCCAGGTCACACATGGATTTGCTCCCAGGTCACACATGGATTTGCCCCCAGGTCATGGATTTGCCCCCGCTCTCACCTGGATTGTTGCCCCAGCTCCGGCAGGGGGTTGAGGGACCCAGATGCCGGGCAGCGCGGGAGCGCCTGCCCGGTCTTGAACAGTCCGTCCTGTGAAGTGGATGCGGCTGTGTGCGTGCGCAGCCGGTCACGCGGTCCGGCCAGTCAGGTGGTACAGAGACTCAGTACCACCTGATTAGCCGGACCACGTGACCGGCTGCGCACGCACACAGCCGCATCCACTTCACAGGACGGACTGTTCAAGACCGGGCAGGCGCTCTCGCGCTGCCCGGCATCTGGGTCCCTCAACCCCCGGGCCAGTTTTAGGGGCGCGAATGCGCCCCTAACAAAACTGCGCCTGGGGCCACGGCCCCCCAGCCCCCCCCCACGCTACGCCACTGTCGGCACCTGAGAGACGCCTAGAGGTGACTGACACATGAACGGGTGGGCGGATTGCTGGAGTCTGAGTTAGGACGCTAGAGACTCCGATGGAGAATGGAGAGTCTAGGAACTGCGCTTGTCCAAACGTATGGTCCGCCAGTTGGTGCGTCAGTGCCCTCTTCCCCCAGGAAGACGCTGTCCCCTCCCCCCCCCTTTTTTTTTTTTTTTTTTTCTCTCTTTTTCCCTTTTTTCTCCACCTCTTCTCCCCTCTCTGAACTAATTTAATTCCCTGAACTCTGCCCCGTGCTGTACTGTCTTTTCTCTTGTCTTTATCGTTGTCCTGTCTGTTTTGCTGGTTTGTCCTGTCTGCTGTTTTGTTATGTTTGTTCTAGTCTGTCTGTTTTCTCACAACCCGGAAGACGTACTTAAAGGCATTGGACGTTTTTCTCAGAAGCTGGTCAGCATTGGTACAGCACACGATTATAGATGTAGCATACAGCACCTTGATTTTGACCAGGGTGGGATTTTGCTTTTTACCAAGTGCAACTCAGTATGGTGCTAAACTTACTCTGTCATGACTGCTGCTATATGCATCGCACGACTTGTATTACCATGTTGGACATGCTAATGTGATCTATGTGTTTGTATGTTTATTTCTGTTAATAAAATTTTGATTACGAATTTTCAGCTATATGTTACAGAAGGAGTTCCTAGAAATTATTGGAAGCAACTGAATATATTGAGAGTAAATAAGCTTTATTACTGTAGGTAAATTTCTTAGTAGAGGTTGTCACGAGTGTGCTCAATGAGCTTAGTGAGGGCCAGCCAGGTCTCCTCAGCTGTAGGAATGATCTGGTTAGCTGGGAGAATGAATCCATAACGGCCGGTGTCACGCAGCTCAAAGGTGAAGGAATACTTGATGCCTTGATTGTAAGTCCAGTCAACAGTTCCACCACTGGCTTGGTCTACATGTAACAAATAAAGTGTCATAACATATCTCAAATCAATACTGTTGGTGTATACAGGCAAGTGCCATCATATAGGATTGTCTTACTACAGAGTCATTTTTGTAGAAAATATAAACGTTTGTACTGGCTTTTGTTAGCTGAAATACATATTTGATGACGCTCACCAATTAATTAAATTATTAATACAGGTTGAAAATTTCAAAATATTACAAAACATGTAATATGACACAACATGACACTAAAAAGTGGAAAAAATACCTTGCCTAATGTTACAGGGGACAAATGTATTAAAAATATTATATTATATTGTAATTACCTTTAAGATATTTGTATAAGGTGTATATGAAACATAGGACCCAAATCTAAACAAGAAATTCAACTATCTCCAAAATATCTAAATTTTTATGCAAATGTTCCAGTATCTGAAAAAATCCGATATCTGAAACACTTCTGGTCCCAAGCATTTTGAAAAAGGACCCTACCTAAATCTGTATTAGCATATTCATGACAGCATTAGAAACTTACAGATGGTGGTGATGATGCTGCCATATGTGTACCGTGTACCATAGAGAGAAGTCAAGGCGTTGACTGCAGTTCTAGACAAATTGTCCTGAAATTAAGAACAAGACACAATATTAATGTTATCACAAGATATCCAGAAAAGTTAAACAAAAATACACTGAAATAGCAATGATTCAGTATGTTACCAGTTCTGCATAGTCTGCTGCACGTGTAGTGGTGTAGCCATATGGGTACAGCAGCATTTGGGAATAACTGTGAATAGAGACAAAGCCCTTAATTCTTCCGTGACTCCTCACAAAGTCCACAATAGCTTTAACCTCAGGCTCAGAGTGGGCAGCACGTCCTCGGTAGGTCTCAGCGCATGGGTTTGAGCTAGATCCGCCACCTACGGAAAAAATGAATTACAGTTCACCACTTTCTTTGGATATTCTTTAAACGTATAGATAACAGAAAAGGGAATATCTGGTTAATCATACAGAAGAAATGGTACTTTAGCTCGCAAAGGATGATTGATCTATAAAGCGGCACTAGCAGACTCTCTGGGCCACACAGTCTAGAGCAGTGTTTCCCAAACCTGTCCTTAGGACCTACTGAAAGGTCAGGTTTGTCAGATATCTGAAGCACAGCACAGGTGATACGATTTGCTGTTCAGTGATTGCAGGATTCATTTCCCCAAGGTGATCTGCAAAATCTGGCCTGGTTGATGGTCCGAAGGACAGGTTTGTGAAAAACTGGTCTAGAGCAATGGTTCCCAAACCTGTCCTCACGGAGCATTAACAGGCCATATTTTAAGGATTACACAATACTAAAAAAAATCAGATGACAAGAATTTTTCTGAAGAGACAGAATAAGAGAATTTGTGTTACCTCCAAAACCAGCATCCCAGTTTCTGTTGGGGTCTGTACCGACGCAGGTGGAGCCAGTGTTAGGAGATCTGGTTTTACGCCACATACGATCCTATAAGATTTATAACTCTTAAGTTATTTATTTATAAAGTATTTTACCAGGAATGATACATTGAGATTTCTCTCGTTTTCAAGTATGTCCTGGGTTCAAGAACATTGAAGTGTTACAGTCGTTACAGAAATACAAAGTAATAAATGCAAGATATTTAAAAAAACACAAATATACATATTAACAGAAAATACATATGTATGAAATAGTCATTATGCTACATGTTTACAGGTGCATTCCGTATTGCGGTATGTTAATAGGGAGCTCTTAAGGAACTTAAGACTGGGGGAAGATTTGATGGCGTCTGGGAGGTTATTCCATAACTGCGGTGCTCTGTAGGAAAATGAGGATCGAGCCACTTTCTTTTTTGTATTGTGGTATTGCAAGTAAGGTTCAGGTCCTGGATCGGAGGTTATAGGATGAGGGAACTGCTAGGGGAAGCAGCCTATTCAGGTAGGGTGGCAGCTTCCCAGAAAAGCTCTTAAACACCAGGTTGGAAAGGTGAAGGGTGCGTCTAGATTCCAGCGACGGCCAGTTTAGCTCATTTAACATGTCACAATGGTGGATCATGTAGTTACATTGTCGGCATAAGCATTTGTTGTACAATCTGCTTTCTTACCGCGGGGCTCAGGCAGGATTTGTTTCTGTACAGGGCACCTAGTTTGGGGTAAAGTTTAGATGAGAGTTTTTCGATGTGGGGGCCAAAGGATAGGTTAGGGTCCAACCACATACCTAGATATTTGAGAGAAGTGACTGTGTTCAGCGTGCCATTTGATTTTGTCCCAACACATAGATGGGGATTTTGCAATTTATGTAGTTTAGGTGCTGTTCCAAAGAGCATCGTTACAGTTTTGTCAGTGTTTAAAAAAAGTTTGTTGTGTTTGATCCACTTTTCTACCTCTGTATTGTTCTTGCAGCACGGCCTCCAGCTGCGGGAGATTCGGTGTGCTGGTATAGATTACTGTGTCGTCTGTGTACATGAGTACAGTTGAGGCTTTTCAGACATTGGGCAGATCATTTATGAATATTGTAAATAGCAGGGGGCCGAGTATTGAGCCTTGGGGTACACCGCATGTGACTGGGAGAAGGAGGGAGGAGCTGCCAGAAATGGACACATATTGCAATCGGTCGGATACATATGATTGAAACCAGGTTAGCGTGCGATCACCAATACCAGAGTTTTTATGTTTTTTTTTAACAAGATGCCATGGTCTACTGTGTCAAAGGCCTTAGCAAAATCAAAGAAGATGGCTCTAGTTAGTTAGAATGTACAGGGTATTAAATATTAGTGGAATGTTAAAAAAACTCATGCGTATATGGATTCTTGAAGTTAACATTTGAAATTGTGGCTCAGTTTTTCATACCTCATATAGAGTATTTGGGGGCAGTTCCTTACTTTTGGTATAATTATATGCTGTTAGGCAAAGTATAATCTAAATGAAGTTATTCTAAATGGTATTGGGACAACCCATCCTTCATTTTGGCTCCTCTGGCTAAATATATCATATAAATAACAAACCTAGTTTATGTTATTCTGAATTAAAAGGTGGATATTAGAAATGCATGTATGACTGCTTTAGTAATATATTGTGGCAACATAATCATTTAAATATTGCTAGTATTTTATCTGAATTACCGTTGCGTGAGTGTAGGCATAGCCATCAGGGTTTGTCACAATTTCCAAATAGATGTCCAATCTATTCAGGGTGTTGGTCAAAGATGCATCCCGACCATAATCTGTAACAATCTGCAAAATAAGAGAGAATGCATTGTTCATATAATGGTTCATGGCTACACCTCTTAAAGGAATAGACCAAGCTGTCATTGTGATAAGAAGGTTAGCATTTAGGGTATGAATGATATTGCAAAGAGCTGTTAGTCAGATAAGAGTGAATCCAAGAAAGTGCAGTGTCACAGAGGCCAAGAGAGTCGACCATCTGTAGAAGGAGGGGGTGGTCGACAGTGTCAAAAGCAGCTGAGAGTTGCACCCAATTCCAAGAGCAATCCCTTAAGTTAATTTTACGGTGGTATACTACCCAGTTCAATTGAACAAAATGGGAGTTTCAGCGTCGGACATGTGTTGGCAGCAGTGTGGAGAAAAGGGCACTTACTATCATATGTGGTGGACCTGCCCTGTTATAGTGCGATTTTGGAGTCAAGTCCAGACAGTGTTTTCTGAAATTCTGCAGTATCAGCTCCCCCTCACTCCTGATCTGTTCTTACTGTCCAAATCAATAGCGGACATGTCCCAGGGCCACAATAAGCTTCTGAATAAGCTCCTATCCGCGGCCCGAATAGCCGTGGCTGAGAAATGGCGAACCATGGAAGCTCCGACATGGAGAGAGTGCTACACAAAATTAGGGACTCTAAACTCATGGACGCTCTTACTGCTAAAATCCACCACGCTACAGCTGCTCATGAAAAACTATGGGCTCAATGGATAAATTATGATGTTTTATAGGTTATGTTATCTCTATCCTCTTTCTTTCTTTTTTTTCATGTTTTTTGTTTTTAGTCTTCTCTCTGTCTTTGTTGTGCGACTGGCTTGTGTCTTTGTTTTGTTTTTTACTATTTAAAAGTTTGACTGTTTTTTCTTTCGGTGTAGTTTTGATATGACCTAAGGTGGGCGGTTATATATTGGTTTCGGAGCACAGAAGTTGCACTTGTATGATCCGGTGATACTTGCTCACTTCTTGTCTGTATTATGGGTTACAGTCAATAAAAATTTATACAAAACAAAAAGCAGCTGAGAGGTCAAGAAGGATGAGAATAGACTAGTGGCCGTGGTTTTTAGCGGTTAGGAGGTCGTTGGGGACTTTGGTGAGGGCGGTTTCAGTTGAGTGTAGGGGACGGAAGCCAGATTGCAGGGGGTCAAGTAGGGAAATGTAGGACACGAAAAGGGAGAGGAGGCTGAAAATTAGTTTTTCCAAGAGCTTAGAGGTGAATGGAAGCAGGGATACAGGACGGTAGTTGGATGGAGAGTTGGGATCGATGAAGGGTTTCTTTAGTATAGGGGTAACCTGTGCATGTTTTGAAGGTGGATGGGAAGGAGCCGGTGGAGAGCAAAAGGTTGAAGATGTGCGTGAGAGCAGGGGTGAGGAAGGAGGAGAGTGGAGGTATTAGATGTGAGGGAATGGGGTCAAGCTGGCACGTGGTGAGATGAGAGGAGGACAGTAAGGAAATGACTTCCTCTTCAGTGGCTGGAAGGAAGCGGCAGAGGGGGCTTGTGGGATTGTAGGTGGTCGATTATTGGTTTGTGATGGGATTTTGCATCTGATAGTGAGTGGTTTATTTAAGAAGTAATCTGTCAGTTCCTGGGCACTAAAGGCAGATGAGGGGAGAGGTGCGGGTGGGTAGAGGAGAGAGTTGAAAGTGGACCATAGTCGTTTAGGGTTGGAGGACTGAGTGGATATAAGAGATGAAAAGAAGGCTTGTTTGGCCAAGTGAAGGGCCGAGGTGGCCGAGATATCCAACATCTGAACAGTAGCTTTACTTCCAGTTCCTAAATCTTTTCTACATGTTGTGTTTCCCATATTTTACATAACTTCTATTTTCTGATAAGTGTCACTGGTATAATATACCTTTTTGGCTAACCAGACTCCAGTGGCCTGGGTGACCCACTCACGGGAATGAATACCGGTGTCGATCCAGAAAGCTGGGCGGTTTGAACCTGTGCTGAACTAAAAAAGTAAAGAAGAAATTGTTCACAGTATTGTATCAGCAGTTAAACAAAAAGGCACACCTAAATATACCCATAAAACAGAACAATAGTTAAAAACAGGGTCAAGTAGAGAGTGTTTTCTTGGGACTGCAGATCCACGACTATGTTTGCATGGAGAACCGAGTTCTCATTTGACTTACAAACCCAAACCTTTGTGGTGTTGGTGCTTCACAAGACAAAAAAAAATTCAAAACACTGTAATAAATTCCCAAGGTTATAGTACATTCTTAACGATAAGGTTAGCACTCAGCTATGTGAGCATTAATGCTAGGTTAAGCGGCCCTAGCGTTGGCCGCCTATTTTACATTCTGAACGCTAACAGGTTAAAAAAAAAACATTAGCACGTTAGAGATTGCGCTTGTTTGTGCGAGCTTACTCTACATTGCACTCCCTATGCTTAACATGGGGAACGCAAAGAGTTAATTTAGCGTTCGGGTTACAAAGTCCTAACTGCAGAATCAGTCAGCACCAGCAGAAAAAGAAAAAAAAAATCAGATACTCGCCTCTCATCCCGCAGCAAGAACGGCAGCTCGATCCGCCTCTTCTGGCAGCCGAGAACAGTGCGAGACTGGGGGAAAAGTCCCCAGTCTCCCTCCGCAATCACTCCGTGGACTTGCAGGATCTCGCGAGAGGAGAGATCCTGCAGGTCATGTAACCCAGCAGTTGAAGCCTCAATGGAGTCCTATGGACTCCATGGAGGGGATGCTCAGGGCGGCGTGTTAGCGTTGCCTCGAGTATCCTCTAGCTTAGCTCTGCATTACGGGCAGGCTGTTTAATCAGTACCTTCCCCGTAATATGGAGCTAAAATGGGGACGCTAAGGAGAAACCTGCAGGCACAGGTTTTCCTCCTTGCTGTCCCCATTTTAGCGGGCAGATTGTAATACTGCCCCCAGTGTCTTAAGTCTGTGGGTTAAGAGTGAGACGTCAACATGTATGTGAGAGGAGTGTGTAGCGCTGTGTTTAAAACCTTACTGTGGCAGTACCTATTTTTGGCCACCGGAGGGAGACAAGCGCGATAAGAGACACTGAACATTGGGACTACGTTTCCCGGCATGCTTTGCGAACAGACACAGGAAGTGGTTGGACAGACGCTGTACATCCTGAGCCTCGTGGAGATAACTGGCAGAGCGCGCCAGGGAGTGAAAGAGACAGGACACAGTGCTGCAGAGCGGAACGGTGACTAGGCCGGAGCGCAGGTGCGGCCTATCAGGATTTTAAGTGGGGTTATCCAGCCTTGTAAGAAGGAGACCCAGTGATCTACAGACATCACCCAAGCTGCTATCAAGGAAGCCAGAGGACCCCCGAGTGAGGAGTACCGCAGGTCCATCGGATGGGAGAGCAGGCGGTAACTGGACAAGCCACGGTCGGAGCAGAGAGAGCCAGACAACGGATCCAGTAGCCAGTATCCCAGCGCGGCATAAAGCGGAGAGACGTCCTGGGTCAGCGGAGCCTTGGTTTTCGAGCGGATGGGTGAGAGGCCTCCAAGGCCAGTTTATAAAGCAAGAAAGCACGCTGCTGTTTGTTTCTAAAATCCACAGGGCCCCAACTTGACTAGTCGAAGACATCGTTTAAGAGATTCACTGGCCAATTGAATAGTACCCGGGTACCATAACACACACATACACTTACAGTCCGGGACTTAACCTGTGCGGGACTCACTCCCTAATATCCCAAAAAGGGGTAAAGATTCGCATATTATTTTGTTTTCCGCTGCGCGTTTCTCGAATTACGAAATATTGTATTCTCTTTCCGCTACGCGTTTCTCGAAATTACGAAGCATTGTATTTTTTCTGTTCGGCTGCGCATTTTCCCGAAATACGAAGCCTCGTATTTCTTTTTCCGCTGCGCGTTTACCGCGATACGAAATACTGTAAATATATCTACGAATACCGGGTCTCATTATATGCCTTTTACTTTAGTAAACTATATAATTTATAAAATCCACAACGGTGCTGGAGTATATTTATTCCCTAGTGCGGGGAGACTGACCCGTGGTTCATTTTCAGCGGCTCCTCTGGGAGTGAGCGCTACAAGTGAAATCTTGAAGAACTCCCACACTTACAATATAGTCCCTGATTTGAAGGATAAATATCTAAATATGATTAATCTTGTAGAAATATTTTAGCACCGTTTAAAAGAAGACTCTACGCACTGTGGCCACTCAGTGTAATTTGAATGGTCACAATGCCCAGAATGTCCTCTCCCCACTCCTCATTCCAACACTCCAGGAGAAGAGAGGTCTTATTTGGCTATTACAGAAATCCAAGAATGATGATCTGCTCCTCCAAGAAGCTAAAATTAGTAAACACTAAGCTCAGGCTTATAGAAAGGTTCCAGGAAGGAGCCAAGGCTCTTCCACGGCTCTTTCCCGCTAGTGGCTCTCAATTTGCTCACGGGAGTCATTGGATTGGCTGGATGCTCGTCTGCTCATTATCTCCCATTGGTCATGTGACAGCTTCGACCTGAGAGGAAGCCATTGTATATCACATCTGGCCAGTGTCAAGGGAGCAGGGGCTCTGGAATAAAGTTGAGTTTTAAAACACAAGCTAGGATTAAAAACAGGGCCGACTGTGGAGGGGGACATAAGGGTTTAATATATAACCTCTACAATCCCCCCACTCATTTTAACCCTAGAGTATCCTATTAAAAAAATCATTAACACATAAATGGGTGAATTTAGCTCTATATGCACACGCAATAATGAATATGTTGCACCTTACCCTCAGGACATTCAATGGACGACCCTGATAACTGTTACCAATGACAATTTTGCTCACAAATCCTGGGTTTTCAGCAACCAGGTTGTTAATAAAGGTGGAAATCTGTGGAAATAATCAAAACCGTTTACATGAAACAAGCACGTAACAATTCTGTAAATGTAGATATTCCCCATTATTTCACCAGTTTGTATTTTGTTCCATTACTCCCCATAGTTCTAATAAGGTATTTATTCTAAAAAATATATTATTTTATGATTTATTTTCATACAGATTTAGTAACATATTCCTGTTTGTTGGGCCTTTTGCTCTGCATGTTAGCATTAAGTAAAAGTTAATATAAGATTTCTGGAGGTTTTATTTTTCTGTAGATCATGCAGTGCCATTAAATATAAATTGTTATGGCATGAAGAAGGACCACACTTTCTATTGGGTTCAGTCCGAATAATATACATTATTTCTAAATTATCTCGCAGAATATGGCTTGTGTTACCGAATCAAAGGAATGGTAAGCAGCATAGTTGAAGGAGTTAGTGGAACGTGTGTCCTCCATGGAGCGACCAATCCACATGTCTCTCTGTTCTTCGTCCAGCAAACCCTACAGGGATATGCAACATGTATTTTACACATTACTATTATGTACATAAGTCACTGATTTCTAGATTTCACACACTATTCCTTCAGTAGCTGGCTATAATAAGAAATAGGATTAACAAAATGAATGACTAAGGCTGGGGTCAGACGAACGCATTTAGAACGTGCGTTTAGCCACACTTAATCACGGCCGTAGTAGCAGCAAATGACGGGCAATGACGGCCAATATACGAATTGCAGCCGCACAAAAGTTCGGCCGCGCAACGCAAGCGGCAAACGAACGCGTTTTCGTTACAACGTTGAAACGCTAGTACTGACATACAGAGTGCGCTGCGTCGGCATATCGGCATGTGTGCGTGATTAGGAGACGTCAGACGCTGCTCATGTCCGGCCTACCTATCGTCCAAATTGATTTGGTTACTCATATTTCTCATTTTATTGAAGATCCGTAAAAAATCACGCATGAAAATGCGCATTGTATGACCGCTTTCGCGTCTTCCGTGAAAAAATACGTCAATGCGTTCGGACATACTTTTTTACGGACGATGCGAAAAATGCGTTTGTTTGACCCTAGCCTTAGACCACCTTGAATAGTGAAAGTATGACATTTTACCAGCATTTATATTATTTTCCTAAATATTATGAAGATATACCTAAGGTTGCTAATATCATTTAACCATGGATCATAAGAATGGATTAACTCTGGCTGTATTTTTGGAAGCACGCTTGCCTGACATTGGCACGAAAAGCTTTAAAACAGTAATTAGTGAAAGAAGTAAATTTTAAGTTAATTTATTCCATAGCTGAAATGATATATTTACCAGAAGTGGATACTCTTAATGACTAAATATAGTATGAAGCCAGTAGTACAGATCAGATATCCCCAATGGCTGTTGATATACTACTTTTGGAAACGCATGATGAAATTTCACTTCTTTTTACAAATCTTAACTAGACATTTTCACAGTTTCACTAGAGGAGCAAAGAAGGTCAGGCAAGCAGAGTAAAATTAAATTAAATTGTAGAAGCAGCAGTAACCAAAGTAGCTGAAATGCAAATTGTTGAAAGAATAAAATAAACTTAATCTTACTCGAATATGATAAAAAAATCATGTTCAATAATGATTAATTTAGAGTCACTCACTCTCACACTCTTTCTTGTGCTGTCTGTCTCTTGTGTGCGTTCTCTCACACTGCACCTTTTCTTTTGCTTTCTCTGCTTTATCTTGCTGTCTTTCTCTCTTTACCATTTCTTGTTGTCCCTCTCTCTGTTGTCTCTTTTCTCCCTGTGTGTATGGATTTCTTTCCTTCCCAGTCTCTGCAGTAGCTGGGGGTGAAAGTTCAGTCCTGCCCTC
The DNA here is from genome assembly GCA_009667805.1 of Leptobrachium leishanense. Taxonomy (NCBI): domain Eukaryota; kingdom Metazoa; phylum Chordata; class Amphibia; order Anura; family Megophryidae; genus Leptobrachium; species Leptobrachium leishanense. The sequence goes on from RXON01000158.1 coordinate 199,974, forward strand.
AGCTCACAGTGCAGGAGGGAGGAGGAGCAACTCAGACGCACATGCTCAGTGCGTTTATTAGCTATACCTAGGTATAGGCACTGATTGGTTATTGTAAAATGCCTCCTGAGGTGGGCGTGGAAAACATCAAGAAAGAAAAGCAGGTAAATATGAAAAAATATGATATTTACTTGCTTTTTATGCCTGCTGAATGACACTACTGACTCATTCAAAAAGCACTGCACGTTTTTTGAAAGCACGCTAGCAAAGCATGCATGTCCCTTTAAGAGATCCCAGATTCTCCTTCTGCAGTCTGTAATGAACGCTTGTGCCAGACTCATCCACCTCACCTCCCGCACCTCTCACACCTCGTCCCTCTGTCAATCTCTACACTGGCTCCCTGTTTCCTTTAGAATCCATTTCAATATACTGGTCCTCACATACAAAGCTCTCCATAAACGCGCCCCTGCCTACATCTGCTCTTTTATCAGCAGGTATGTCCCATCTCAATCATTACACACGGCCAATGATCTGATGTTCTCGTCTCCTCGTACCCGCACCCAACTCTCGCCTTCAGGACTTCTCTCGAGCTGCCTCCTTTCTATGGAACTCCCTCCCCCGCAACATCAGACTCTCCCCGTTTCTCCAGTCCTTCAAGAAGTCTCTGAAAAAACGTATCAATACCGGCACACTCCATAATCCCCCACTGTACATTTCTTGCTCCATCTTCCCATTCAGCCCTCATGCACCCGCTACTTCACATACCCTATTCACCCTCACCTAATGTGTCACCCCTCTCCTCTTAGATTGTAAGCTCTCGAGCAGAGTCTTCCCTCCTTCTGGTCTGTGTGTGTAACGTGTATGTATATTTGTTATTCTGTCTCTCCCATTGTACGGCTCTAAGGAATTTGTTGGCGCTTTATTAATACTTGTAATTGTAACATGTGCACATTTCCCTGTGCATATGTATCCATATACACATTACACAATGTACATGTGTCGCTATACACTTTACATAGCGCACATGTATCTGTAAACACATTACATAATGCACAATAAATGTGTCAGTGACACTTACAGAGTTATTCAGAGAGAGGTGAAACTCAGGAGAATGACTAGAGAAGTGAAAATTCACAATAGCCAAACCAGAAAAATTCTCCAATTTATCTCACTTTCCAAATCAGCTATTTGGTCTAGATTTTTCATTCTCCTAGCAATTCTCCTGGTTTTCACCTCTCTCTGAATAACCCTGTTAGTGTACTCAATACTTCAAAACCTATTTTAAATTAGTTTTGGATGATGGTTGGAGCAGGTGGAGGATCTAGTGAGATAGTATAGTTCAAAATACTTTTATAGCGGAAGTTGTCAGTGTCTACATGATAACAGAAAGATAGGGTTATCATTGTAGTCATACTGAAATCAATGAAGTCTGGTATAAATTTACATATTGGTAGCCCATCGTAGCTTGGTTTACAAAAAATGTCAGCAGAAAGTGTGCATATAATTTAGGAAGCTGGATTATACAAGTGTATTTGATACATAATTTTTATGAGGTTATGAAAATAAAAAGGTTTGTTATAATAATAATAATAGTTTTTAACAGTTCCTCGATTGCATGTATGGCTATATCCTGTTTTTTTATGAATGTACTTGTCTTACAGTGTTATGTGTTAGTCAAGTAAAATGTATATTTCCATTATTACATTATTATTATTATTTTATTATTATTCTTTATTTATAAAGCACCAGCATATTCCGCAGCGCTGTACAATAGGAACAGTATAGACGGTTACAATACAATACATTGAACAACATTTGACAAACAGTACAGGAGGAGATGAGGGCCCTATTCCCGTAGGAACTCACAATCATATTATGATCTTGATACTGTTTGTGAAATTACCTGCAGGTCGTCGATCATGATAGAGTAGTTGATGTTGTTAGATTCAAGGTAGACTTTCACAGCCTGCAGACTGAAGAATGGAACACGGACATCAATAGGGTAGAAGAATGTTGTTGGAGCTCTCCAGAAATCAAGCTGGAAAATATTAAAGAGTTGCTAAGAATGGAAACACCAGTAGCTAAGATAATGGTATCATTGCATGCATGTAACAGGTAACATTTAATAATGAGGGTTGGACAGAAATGATGTCAATTGTTGGAAAATGCACTTACAGTTTTCTGTCAATCACTGGTTAAGACAAAGGAATTATTATTTTTTGAAGGAGTATATGGTCTTTTGCAAATGCTTCACTAGAGCCACAGGTAGGCTCTGGACATGGCTGGAAGGTCCAGCCTTGATCTACTTAACTGCTGCAGGAAGCTGGAGCTGGGCCAGTGGGGGGCTTTTGATCTCTCAACTTGGACATAGAGCTATATTGGTGGGGTAGCCTTCCAATGGAAAACAGGGAAAACGCTTTAATCTCCAAAATCAGCCCAAAGACCATTGTCATTGTGATTCCTTACTCAATAATCAGTATTGTTCTGCCTGGGTACTGAAAGCAAGTGTTAGGTTGTCTCACCCAGGGGACAAGTCCTGCAGGAACACTTGGGAACGCAGTTCACTCACTATTTTAGCAGGAGGAACGTAGTTCCCTTTTGGCTGATATACTGGGAAGCTGCAACACCTTTCTGTATAGACACAATTTTATAAAACTGTCTATATGGAAGGGTTTTCCTGGATTTAAGCATATTGGGAAGGCATGGGAATGACAATTTCTCAGTGTTTGCCAGAGGAATGGCATTCTCATGCATAAAGAACTGCGGCAGCTGCTGCGCCTCCCTGTAATCTTTAAGACCGGAATGGAGAGAAATGTTGGTGAGTTCCCACACTTCTTTTTTTACGACTTGAGCCCTGGTCTCACCGGTTTCCAGTTGTTAGGGTACATTTATCAATGCCATCATTTATATGCTTATACCTTCAGATGTTCCAGATTTTCCAGTTCTCGCACAAGATCTACTTGCTGCTCATCAGCTGGGAGGATTCGAAGGACTTGTTGTCTGGGTTTAAAAATTAAAGAAGAAAAAGCAATAAATCATTTACAACTAATTTCAAACAACTTTTTGATCTACTCTTTTAATTGAATAAAGTTTCTGTGAGTTTAAATTATGCATATGTAGCTGACTTTGTTTTGTTTCATGTATGTATGTATATATATATAAATTCGATATATCATATCCAAAAAAACGGCACTCCTGGGGCTTTTCAGCAAACAAAACAATTTATTAAATTTGCGTAACCAGTGTCCTGATGAAAGAAATATAGAATTTCTGAAACGTCGATATATTGTAGCACATGTAATAAATTGTTTTGTTTGCTGAAAAGTCCCAGGAGTGCCATTTTTTGGATATGCTGGATAATTGCTGACCAGAGCACCGGGCAATGTTGCAATGAAGTCCTTGAATGCAAGATAGATCTGCTTTTATTTATATATATATAATATATATTTTTTAAATAAAACAAAACAATGTATTAGGCAGAAAGTGATTAGCTCACTGCTACATACTAACGTGGTGGAATTAATTATTATCTCTATGGATTTTAATACAAAGCAAGTAATCCATTACAATAAATGTAAATATTGATCTAATTGCTAATCAGCAGATTTTTCACAGCTCTTACTGTTTCCTTAATAAAGCTAGTATAAAATGATATGATTATTGGTCAAAGATGTTAGTGATGCTCTTTGCATTCATAAAACCCTTTCAATTTGCTAGAAATCCATTTCAGAAATGCTTGAGTAAAGCAATATTTTTATCTGCTGCCAGTTCCACCGTTGTTCCATTGCAGTCATTACAATAAGAAAACAAGTTCAATCTCTCTCTCATATATATATATATATATATATATATATATATAATATATATATATATATTGATGTGTAGCCATTGGCAAATTCTCCCAATGTCCATCTTTATCAATATTTTTACGAAGAACTTTAGTTAATATTATTCTATCTCTTTGCATTATTTATAAATTGATAGTGGTGTATTTACAGGATATTCCAATACTATCTAAACTTGCATTTCTTGCAATTGTGTAGCAATGGGAAAAATGGCACCAAAATAAACACTTTCAGGGTTATTCAGAGAGCGGTGAAAAGCAGGAGAATGACTGGAGAATGGAAAATTCTAGGTCAAAATAGCCGATTTGGAAAGTGAGATAAATGGGAGAGGTTTTCTGGTTTGGATATTTTGACCTAGAATTTTCCATTCTCCAGTCATTCTCCTGCTTTTCACCTCTCTCTGAATAACCCTGTTAGTATTTTATTCCATAGTGAAATTATGAAAAATAAAAATTATAAAATAATTCTGACTTTAAAGTAAAACATACCCTCCATAATCCTCCATGCCATAGGCGGCCACCACCAGAGCAAATAGGACCAACAACCCCTTCATCTTGGTGAAGTTAGGTCTGTGATAGGTATGGGTAAGATTTAAATACTGTCCTCACTGACAATGCTCAGCTACCCTCATCAGTGATTGGATGGAGACTTCTCTGCATCTGTTATGTTTCCCACTTGTACCTGCTTAATATGTAGAGAAAAAACCATCTGTTAAACACCTGGCTAAATATAATCATTGTTTTCGGTATTTGCAATCTTTTTATTGAATTAACCCCTTCATAAGTCATGATGTAACATTTCAATGTTCTTGAACCCAGGACATACTTGAAAACGAGAGAAATCTCAATGTATCCTTCCTGGTAAAATACTTTATAAATAAATAAATAAATAATATGTCCAACACACATCACAAGCAAAGCTTTTTCAGGGGTCCATGGTGAGCTTGGCACATCCTGAACTAAAATTACTGCTTACTGCCCTTAGGCATTTCGTGTCCATACAGAATTGAGAACTTAGGCCCCTATTACATTCCTCGCGCATTTTCGTTTGCGCACGCAAATGCGCATTTGCGCGAGGGGCAAAACCCTTTGCGCAGAACATTGTATTACAACGTTCGCGCAAACGATGCGCATTTATCGTTTAACGCGGATGGACCTGCACGAGCGTGATGAACTGTGCGCGTCCTATACTTAACATTGTGAGCGCAAAAATTGATGGTATTACAATCGATGCACATCTTTTTACGAGCGAGGTTTGCGCGCATAATTTTAACGATTTGAAAAGCTGGTGGTAACTGTAAATCGGAACGTTCTGGCTGAAACGAAAAACAAAATACAGCAAAGTATAGTTACACATTCTACACATACCCAAACAATAAAATTGTGAATTCGTGCTTATTTTTTTTAATTGCTGCAGCATGTATACTCAGATTTACTTTGACAGGCGCAAAAACTTAAGTGAGTCAATTAAGGTAAATTGATGTCAATTAAGGTTCTTCATTTTGATTGGCTGAATCCGGTGAAAAAAAACGTTTCTGCGCGCGTATTACTCTTCACTTTGCGCATTGTTTTTACGATCGCTATTTTCAGACGGATGAGAAAATGCGTTCGGATCGGAATACTCCGTTAAGTTTTGTGCGATAACGGTGGACGATGCGTGCAAAAAAATTTGCGCAAACGAAATTGCGCGAAAAATGTAATAGGGGCCTTGGTGTCCAAATCCTGTACAAGTTTTACTACTGCATGGTATTGAGTGTTCTAAGATTTTATCACACAGTTCTATTGGACTGTGATAAGACAATCAGGCTGTATAAGTTCTTTGCTGTGATGTGTACCCCGGGTGATGACATTTATTTTTCTTCATTACAGTGGATCTATAGGGGTTATTCAGAGAGGTCCGAAATGTCGCCAAAATGTAACCGGACACTGAAATTCAGCGTACGTTGACATTTCGGGACCATTCGGCTATTCAGAGAGCAGGCAGTTCGTCAAATTGTGGCGAATTGCCTGCATGTACGGTGCTGTTCGAAGGCAGTGAAATCCCCTATAGAGAAGCAATGGTTCATCTTTTCAGAAAACCCCAAGCAGCAGTTAAAAGTTGCCAAAATGTCCTGCTGTTCAGTGTTTTCATTCGGCAGGTTTATTCAGGCGAATCCCGTAGCCTTCAATGTTAAAAATATTTAATACAATATCTAATAAACCGTTTATTATTTTATTCTGCAGTAAAAAGTCTCTTTTATTTATAGATTTTATTTAGGATCTTTTAGGCATTTCTCCCGGGCTTTTTTTTAAATCGTATTTTCTTTTTTCTGTACCAGACCTTTTTATTATCATTCATAGCATCGTATATGTAAATTCCAGACATTTTCGTTCAGTAGTTTTTTTCAAACAGCGTTTCAATTTTGAAACTTTCAAGTGCACTCTTTTTTTTATTTTTTACCCTGTTCGTCAGCGTGTCGGCATTTTCCGGCAGCTGCTATGCGCTGTGATCTGCGGCTCGTCTGCTTTTTCCATCATGTTCGGCGTGATTTTTGCGGCAGTTTCTGTGGGTTTTCGGTGAGTGTTTGGCGAGTGTTTGGCGAGTGTTCGTCGGGTTTGCGGCGGGTTTTCCCTGCAATCCGGGGACCCTGCGGTTGTACTTGAATACACCGCAGAGTCAGGCCCCGATTAAGATCTCTATGGGCCTGGAGCTTAATATTTTGGTGGGCTTTTATTTGTAATTTAGTGAAATGAAAACATATTTTTAGGTTATGTAATAGTGCGGATACGGGTATATCTAACCAGGCAGATACTGTGTGATTAATTTTTCATTCAGATTTTAATCATTTAAAGAGTGTAAAAATTTTTTTTCCCATTTTATCATCCAAACCTTTGTGGTTATATATTCTATAGGGCATTCTTGTTAAAAAAAAAAGTGAAATGGGAACCTGTTACTGCATTTTTTGAGAAGATATACAATTTTAACCAAATTGTTTTTTAAAAAATGAAATATTTCCCTTGTATTTTGGAAAATGTTTTTTTTTATGAATAATTTGACTATGCATAAAACACTGACCTTGCTCCCAGCGTGGGAATTTAGAAGGTGAGTAATAGCAGGGGTATTGCTAATTTTATACTTGACAAATGAACAATGCCATCGCTTTGGAACTAAAAATAAATAAATAAAAATGTATTTTCTTTTAGATTTTACATGGTCAGGTTTGGTATTAATGCAAAGGCCAGACTCTGCCCTGTTCAATGACACCTCACTTGACCTTGTGCGGTGTAAAGATTAGTGATGCAGGGGTCCAAAGTTCCCCGCAGTGCTCTTCGCTGCAGTGCGGTGGTTTAGGTTTTTGATGTAACAATTCGTAACAATGGATTGTACCATCACCTCCACACTTGTTGGTGACATGAGAAATGTGATGGTTAGTTAGTGCAGCATCATTGTTTACTTTATAATTGAAAAGTGAAAAATATTACTGTTACTGTTTTGAAAGTAAAAAAAAGTAAATATTTATTATTTTATTTTTGTTACTTAAAACCTGATCATGTTTGGTATCATTGGAAAGGCCATGCTCTGGCCTTTCATTTGACCCTGTAGCTTCTAAGAAGTTGGGGATACATGTGTCCAAATGCAGACATAGTTATCTTTTCTCTGGGCCTATTCTGAGGCATGGGCCTGGAGCTGCTGCTCCATCTGCCCCTATGTTAATTCGGCCCTGCGCAGAGTCGGCGAACTAGAATCACCGAATCACTCTGAAGTGCGGGGAACGAAAGGGCCCTGAAATGTAAGCCAGAGCATCTCTAAAAAGGCAAGTCTTGTGGGGTGTTTCCAGTATGCAGTGGTTAGTACCTACCAAAAGCGGTGCATGGAAAGACAGCCAGTGAACTGGCATCAGGGTCCTGGTGCCCAGGGCTTTTTGATGCACATGGGGAGCGAAGGCTAGCCTGACTGGTCATATCACACATGAGTTACTGTGGTTCAAATTGCTGAAAATCTTACAGGCAGGGCTCGAGTCCTGCGGGAACATGCGGGAACAGGTTCCCGCTGTGGCCGGAGCCCGAAACAATTTAGCTGCCGGCCCGGCGGCCGCGTGTTCATCCTCCAAGCGGTAGCTGAAATGAAGCGCGGCCGCTCGCCTGTGAGCTATTCAACAGAAAGTCGCGATCTCGCGAGATCGCGGAGTTCACGAACTGCAGGGCCGGCAGCTAAATTGTTTCTCGGGCCTGGCACTTGGCAGAGAGGTGAGCTGGGGCAAATATATCCATATGAGCTGGGGCAAATATATCCATATGAGCTGGGGGAAATATATCTATATGAGCTGGGGGCAATTACATCCATTTGAGATGGGGCAATTATATCCATGTGTGAGCTGGGGGCAAATATATCCATGTGTGAGCTGGGGGCAAATATATCCATATGAGCTGGGGCAAATATATCCATATGAGCAGTGGCATATATATCCATGTGAGCTGGGGCAATGATATCCGTTTGAGCTGACCTGGGGCAAATTCTGTTTTAGGCCAGTGCCTGTCAGTGCCATCACTAAACTTCTCCGTAACCAAAAAATGAAATACCAGTCTGGACCTGATCAAATCCCAGCAATGCTGCTGAAAATCAGTGCACCAGCAATTGCAAAACCTGTCGCAACCCTGATTAATGAATCACTGGCGACTGGATACATACCCAAACCCTGGAAGACTGCAAGGGTGGTACCTATCCATAAAAGTGGAGACAATACTTTGGTATCCAACTACCGCCCAATATCACTGCTCCCTGTAATGTCAAAAATTCTGGAAAAATGTGTCTACACTCAATTACGTGATTATTATCAGTATCAGAACTATTTAACCCCAGATCAATCAGGCTTTCGTCCAAACCATTCAACTACAACTGCCCTTTTAAAAGTTTGTAACGATATCCAAGCGGGCATGGAACAAGGAAATCTAACTGGAGCCATCTTCCTTGACTTTGCCAAGGCTTTTGACACAGTAGACCATGGCATCCTATTACAAAAACTTAAAACCTATGGTATTGGTGATAGTACGTTAACCTGGTTCCAATCATATGTGTCTGATAGGTCTCAATTTGTGTCCATTTCTGACAGCACTTCCCTTCCCCTCCCAGTCACGTGCGGTGTACCCCAAGGCTCGATACTTGGTCCCCTGCTATTCACAATATTCATAAACGATCTGCCCAATGTCTGCAAAGCTTCAACTGTACACATGTACGCAGACGACACTGTAATCTATACCAGCAAACCAAATCTCCCACAGCTGGAGGCAGTGCTGCAAGAACAATTCACAGGGGTAGAAAAGTGGATCGCAAATAACAAACCTTTTCTAAATACTGACAAAACTGTTACAATGCTCTTTGGAACTGCACCTAAACTACACAAATTGCAAACACCCCATCTATGTGTTGGGACAAAATCAAATGGCACACTGACCACAGTCACTTCTCTCAAATACCTAGGTATGTGGTTAGACCCAAATCTATCTTTTGGCCCCCACATCGATAAACTCTCATCTAAACTCTACCCCAAACTAGGTGCCCTGTACAGAAACAAATCCTGCCTGAGCCCCGCGGTAAGAAAGCAGATTGTACAACAAATGCTTATGCCAGCCATGGAATACGGAGATGTAGTGTATGCAGCCGCCCCACAAACACACCTCCAGAAACTTACTACATTGTATAACTCATTCTGTCGCTTTGTGCTACAATGTAACTACATGACACACCATTGTGACATGTTAAAAGAACTAAACTGGCCGTCACTGGACTCTAGACGCACCCTTCACCTTTCCAACCTGGTGCTTAAGAGCTTTGATCCAGCACCTTACTTGCAATACCGCAATACAAAAAGAAAATGGCTCGATCCTCATTTTCCTACAGAGCACCGCAAATATGGAATAACCTCCCAGACACCGTCAAATCTTCCCCCAGTCTAAAGTCCCTTAAGACTTCCCTATTAACATACCTCAATACGAAATGCACCTGTAAACATGTAACATAATGACTTTATTTCCTCCATATTTATTTTTCTGTTAATCTGTGTATTTGGTCTTGTGTTAATATCTTGCATTTTACTATTTTGTATTTCTGTAACCACTCAATGTTCTCGAACCCAGGACATACTTGAAAACGAGAGAAATCTCAATGTATCCTTCCTGGTAAAATCCTTTATAAATAAATAAATAAATAAATGTGTGACCTGGGTGCAAATATATCCATATGAGCTGGCCTGGGGCAAATATATCCATTTGTGAGCTGGGGACAATTATATCCATTTGAGCTGGCCTGGGGCAATTATATCGTCAAATATATCCATATGAGCTATGGGCAAATATATCCATATGAGCTGTGGGCAAATATATCCATATGAGCTGGGGGCATATATATCCATATGAGCTGGGGCACACATATCCATGTGAGCTGGGGACAATTATATCCATTTGAGCTGACCTGGGGCAAATATATCCATGTGTGAGCTGGGGGCTATGAGCTGGGGCAAATATATCCATATGAGCAGTGGCATATATATCCATGTGAGCTGGGGCAATGATATCTGTTTGAGCTGACCTAGGGCAAATATATCCATGTGTGACCTGGGGGCAAATATATCCATATGAGCTGGCCTGGGGCAAATATATCCATGTGTGAGCTGGGGACAATTATATCCATTTGAGCTGGCCTGGGGCAATTATATCGTCAAATATATCCATATGAGCTATGGGCAAATATATCCATATGAGCTGTGGGCAAATATATCCATATGAGCTGGGGGCATATATATCCATATGAGCTGGGGCAAATATATCCATGTGAGCTGGGGCAATTATATCCATTTGAGCTGACCTGGGGCAAATATATCCATGTGTGAGCTGGGGGCAAATATATCCATATGAGCTGGCCTGGGGCAAATATATCCATGTGTGAGCTGGGGCAATTATATCCATTTGAGCTGACCTGGGGCAAATATATCCATGTGTGAGCTGGGGGCAAATATATCCATATGAGCTGGCCTGGGGCAAATATATCCATGTGTGAGCTGGGGGCAATTCTATCCGTTTGAGCTGGCCTGGGGCAATTATATCGGCAAATATATCCATATGAGCTGGGGGCAAATATATCCATATGAATTGGGGGCAAATATATCCATATGAACTGGGGCAAATATATCCATATGAGCTGGGGCAAATATATCCATAGGAGCTGGAGCAAATATATCCATAAGAGCGGGGGCAAATATATCCACGTGAGCTGGGGCAAATATATCCATATAACCAGTGCTGGGCATATTATTCTTGGGGCTCAGTGCTGTGTCCAAGCGGCAGCTGGAATGAAGCGCGGCTGCTCGCATGTGAGCTATCCAACAGACAGCCGCGATCTCGCGAGATCGCAGAGTTCACGAATTGCCGGGCCAGCAGCTAAATTGTTTCGGGCCTGGCACCTGGCAGAGAGGTGAGCTGGGGGCAAATATATCCATGTGTGAGCTGGGGGCAAATATATCCTTATGAGCTGGGGCAAATATGTCCATATGAGCTGGGGCAAATATATCCATATGAGCTGGGGAAAATATATCCACGTGAGCTGGGGGCAAATATATCCATATAACCAGTGCTGTGCATAATATTTTTATGGCTCAGTGCTGTGTATATTATTCTGGGGGCTCAGTGCTGTGTATATTATTCTGGGGGCTCAGTGCTGTGTATATTATTCTGGGGGCTCAGTGATGTGTATATTATTCCTGGGGCTCAGTGCTGTGTATATTATTCTTGGGGGTCCAGTGCTGGGTATATTATTCTGGGGGCTCAGTGCTGGGCATATTATTCTGGGGGCTCAGTGCTGTGCATATTATTCTGGGGGTCCAATGCCTGTGTATATAATTCTGGGGGGGTCTGTGCCTGGATATATATATATGTATGTGATATATATATATTATACAGTTGTGTTCAAAATTATTCAACCCCCACTGAAATTGAGTGTTTTGGCCAGTTTGACATTGATTTTGATCATTCAGTCATCTTGCTTACAATTAAATCAAAGAGGCACGTGTAGGTCAGACAAATATAACATAACATTTATAATGAAATAACCACAAATGTCTTTTCTGTGCTCACATCATTATCAGTTTTATTCAACCCCCAAGTGACATTCAATCTTAGTACTTAGTACAACATCCTTTTACAGTTATAACAGCTTTTAAACGTGAAGCATAGCTTGACACAAGTGTATTGCAGCGATCTACGGGTATCTTCGCCCAGAAGATATGCTGCAGAACTCTGATTCAACTCTGGTATAACTCAGTGAGACACCCTGGTAGCTGGCAGCCAGTGACAAGACACAGATTACAATTCCCAGAAACCTCCTATAAAATCAGTGAGACCCCCTGATGGGTGGCAGTGACAAGACACAGATTACCACAATTCCCAGATATTTTGTAGAAATTACTGACCCCCCCCAAAATACTGGGTGGCAGTGAGAACACACGGATTAGAACAATTCCCAGAAATATTGTAGAAATGAGACCCCCCCCCCAGTAGCTGGTGGCAGACTGGCAGTGAGAACACACTAACACAAGAACAATCTCCTCTCAAAACACGTGCTGAAGCGCTGTGTGAAACCTTATAGTGTGCTGCGGGACTTACAGTTGTGTTCAAAGTTATTCAACCCCCACTGAAATTGAGTGTTTTGGCCAGTTTGACATTGATTTTGATCATTCAGTCATCTTGCTTACAATTAAATCAAAGAGGCACGTGTAGGTCAGACAAATAGAACATAACATTTATAATGAAATAACCACAAATGTCTTTTCTGTGCTCACATCATTATCAGTTTTATTCAACCCCCAAGTGACATGCAATCTTAGTACAACATCCTTTTACAGTTATAACAGCTTTTAAACGTGAAGCATAGCTTGACACAAGTGTCTTACAGCGATCTACGGGTATCTTCACCCATTCGTCATGGGCAAAAGCCTCCAGTTCAGTCACATTCTTAGGCTTGCGCACTGCAACTGCTTTCTTTAAGTCCCACCAGAGGTTCTCAATCGGATTTAAGTCAGGTGACTGCGATGGCCACTCCAAAATGTTCCAGCCTTTAATCTGCAACCATGCTCTAGTGGACTTGGAGGTATGCTTGGGATCATTGTCCTGTTGAAAGGTCCAACGTCTCCCAAGCCTCAGGTTTGTGACGGACTGCATTACATTGTCATCCAATATCTCCTGGTACTGAAGAGAATTCATGGTACCTTGCACACGCTGAAGCTTCCCTGTACCTGCAGAAGCAAAACAGCCCCAAAGCATGATTGACCCCCCGCCATGCTTCACAGTAAGCAAGGTGTTCTTTTCTTCATAGGCCTTGTTCTTCCTCCTCCAAACATAGCGTTGATCCATGGGCCCAAACAGTTCTAATTTTGTTTCATCAGTCCACAGAACACCATCCCAAAACTTCTGTGGTTTGTCCACATGACTTTTGGCATACTGCAGTCGACTCTTCTTATTCTTTGGAGACAGCAAGGGGGTGCGCCTGGGAGTTCTGGCATGGAGGCCTTCATTACGCAGTGTGCGCCGTATTGTCTGAGCTGAAACTTCAGTACCCACATCTGACAAATCTTTTCTCAGTTCCTCAGCAGTCACACGGGGACTTTTCTCCACTCTACGCTTCAGGTAGCGCACAGCAGTCGAAGCCAGCATCTTCTTTCTGCCACGACCAGGTAGCATTTCAACAGTGCCCTTTGCCTTGAATTTGCGAATGATGCTTCCTATGGTCTCTCTTGGTATGTTTAACATCTTTGCAATCTTCTTATAGCCATTGCCCTTCCTGTGAAGAGTAATCACCTCTTCTCTTGTCTTCCTGGACCATTCTCTTGACTTCACCATGTTTGTAACCACACCAGTAAATGTCTAGAAGGAGCTGAGTATCACAGTCATTTTAAAGCTGCCTAATTGGTGCTTATTATGCTTTATTGCTGCTCCGTGACATCCACAGGTGTTTTCAATACCTGATTGAAAACACTTGAATGAACCTCTGTTCTTCAGAGTGGTAGTCTTTAAGGGGTTGAATAATTGTGTCAATGAAGAATTCACAAAAGAAACATTTACTACTGTATTACAAAACCAATTGATGTCATTTTAGTTGCATATGGTTCTTTAAAAAGTCCTTGTAGGATTTCGTTCTGAATACAATTACAAATGTACACTAAATTCCCTAAAACCCTTTACAGCATTGGGGGTTGAATAATTTTGAACACAACTGTATATACAAGCCTGTCTTTAATATTGATTGGACCCTGGGCAAACATTTTCTTGGGCCCCCCCCTGAAAGCCCACCCACTGCATAATTTTGCTCTTCACCCCCAACATCTCAACCCCCCCAACAAATACATCATGGACTTGTCTCAAAAATGTTAACATAAAGAACTGTCTCACAAACAAGTCCTTAGATCTGTAACAGTACGTACATGCCAATTATAGCCTCTTCTAGGCTCTTTCTCAAATATTTCTATTAACAGTTATATGTTCTTGGAGAAAAGGCATGTTAATATCTTAATAGAATTATATGTACCCAGCACAGACCCCCCCAGAAATATATGTACTCAACACAGGCCCCCAGAATTATATGTATTCAGCACAGATCCCCAGAATAATATGTATTCAGCACAGATCCCCAGAATTATATATATCCAGCACAGACCCCACAGAAATATATGTATCCAGTACAGGCCCCCAGAATTATATATATCCAGCACAGACCCCCCAGAAATATATGTATCCAGCACAGACCCCCAGAATTATATTTACCCAGCATAGACCTCAGGATCAGATGACCGTGTGTTCCTCCGAGTGCCAGCATTTTCCTCCACGTGGCCGCTGGCCTCTGAAGGCTGTGACGCTCTCTCACGAAATCACACCTGTAGGCCGTGTCGCAGTCTTCAGTGGACGGCAGCCACGCGAGGAAGAACGCTGGCGCTCGCAAGAAGACACGGCCAGTCAAGGGTGCTGCTAGCGAAATGCTGTTAATGTATTCCGCTAGCAGCGGCGGCTGTCGTCCACGGTTTACATGGGTCCAAGGGGCAGCTGCTTTGGGCCCCTCAACAATGATTGGGCCCGGGGCAACTGCCCCTTTTGCCCTGCGTTAAAGACAGCCCTGTATATATAACGTGTTAGTCCAGTTGTCAAAATCACGAGTATACCTGTACGTAGTGATACCTTTCACTGATCAGTATAGTTTCCAGACCTGAAGAGGAGAGGTTACACTCTTGAAAGCTTGTCTTTTAAATGTAATGTTAACCCAATAAAAATGGTATCACCACGTACTGCTATACTCGTGATATATATTTTTTTTCTTAGGTAATAGGGGTTGTGGAATTCGTGGGTGAGTTCCCTCACTTTTTTTTCCCAGGACTTGACCCCTGCTTACAGGGTTATTCAAAGAGCTCTGAATTGCTGGCGAAAGGAAACCAAACGCTGAAATTCGGTGCAGGGGCGGATCCAGGGGGGGCAATGTGGCACTTGCCCCCCCCCCGAGGAAATCACCACCGTCAGCGTTCTTCTCACCTCCCACCAGGCAAGCGGCCGCTGACATGCAGCTTGGCCGCTCGCCTGGGATGGGAACCACCTGACCAGCGCGCAATCTCGCGAGAACACGGCTGGTCAGGTGGTTTCCGGCGAGCGGCCAAGCTGCATGTCAGCGGCCACTCGCCTGGCGGGAGGTGAGAAGAACGCCGGCGGGGCCTTTCAGGTGAGAGCTGGGGGCAATATATACCCATGTGTGAGCAGGGGGCAGTATATACCCATGTGTGAGCTGGGGCAAATATACCCATGTATGAGCTGGCCTGGGGTCAAATATATCTATGTGTGAGCTGGGGAATGATGTGTGTGGTACATCCTGGGGATTCCCTGTTGCATGTGGAGGACGTTCCCCACACGTCATGGGGTCTCCGTAGTAATGGGGGTAGACCCCCACCACTCAGGTCGAAGTACGGCAGTGGTCTGACTTCATTGAAGGGACTTCATTGAAGTCAGACCGTCCCGTGGGACAACACCCGGCGCACTGACAATGGGGAGTAACGATGGCATTTTCAGCCGCCCCCTGGCAAAGCCGTGAGAGTGCCTAAAGCAGAGGGAGGAGTCTTTAGACCTCTCTTTCTCCCAATCGGTAAAAGATACAAAATAAGAGAGGCATCGGTGGAAAGGTCACACCCTGACCATTCCAGAGATACCTCTCTTAACCCCTTATTTGCCAGTTGGAGCTGGATCGTGGACTTCTTCAGGAACGGGGCTGACATCTTGGATGTCAGCCCAGCCTCTGGGGCCTACCCCTGCCCACTGACGTCATCGCGCATGGGCTTGATGACGTCAGAAAGGGGATACCCCCCAGCTGCCCAGGGAATTCCCTATGGAAATCCCTATGGTGGACCCCTGTATCTCTCAATCCATGACAGCTAGAGGGTCATGTTTGGTGTCAGAACATGGCCTTTCCAATGATACCAAACATGACCATGTTATGTTTAAAAATACAATTAAAATAAATTAAAAAAATTAAAATTAATTTTCTTTTATAATGCAGCACTAATGTTCACTTTACCATTATAAAGTGAACACTGAGGCTGCACTAATTCACCTTCTCATTTCCCACGATGCCAACAAGTTTCCAGGTGATGGCAGAATGCATTACTACAGATTGGTTAATCGAAAAACTGAACCACCGCACAGCTGCAAGGAGCAATCTGCATCTCTGATTTTTACACCGCACAAGGTCAAGTGCGGTGTTATTGGAAAGGTTAGTGTCTGGCTTTTTCAACAATACCAAACATGACCATGTTAGGTGTAACAAATATACAAAATTTTACTTTTTTCTTTTCTCATTTCTAAAGGAGGTGGCATTATGTGCTTTAAGCTGAGAAGCAAACAATGCCACTGCTCTAACACTCCCTCTCATATCCCAGCCGAGATCAAATGTGGACGTGATGGAATTATTACGGATTGGTCCATGTAAAACACAAGCAGCCTGGACTGCTGCGGGGAGAGTGGGGGACTTTGGACCCCTGTATTTCCATTCTTTACACCCCACAAAGTCCTATTATTTATTATATATATTAATTATTATATTATATATATATACTATGGAGCTATCTATAGTCCTGAACTGAAACATCGTTTTCATTCGTACTATGTTTCAGGACCATGGCTAGGGCTCGGAGTTATCTTTGGTCCTAAAACATAGTATCAGTGAAAACAATGTTTCAGTTCAGGACCATAGATGGAAAAAAAACACTTTGTTATCACTTTAAAATAAATTATGAAACCGTAAAATTACCCCAAAAATTCCTGAAAAATTACTAAAAAAAATCATAAATAAAGTGACCTTTTGCTGCAAGTGAAACAAATAAACGTTTTAATAAATATTTAATAAAAACGGGGAATATTTTTTTACATTGAAACCTATGGGATTCTCCTGTTTAAACCTGTCAAACTGAACCACTGAAAATCAGGGAATTTCACTGACTTTTCGGTGGTGTTCGGTGTTCTCTGAATAGATTAACCATTACTTAAACATTAAACGGTTGAACAAATATTTAATAAAAACGGGGAATATTTTTTTACATTGAAAACTATGGGGGGGGAAAAAGCATTGTTGCTTTCAAATAAATTAAGAAACCTAAAAGTTCACACAAAAAATCCTGAAAAATGCCTAAAAAATCCTAAAAAATAAATAAATGAAGAGAATTTTTGTTGCAAGTGAAAAAAATGAACAGTTGACGGCTGGTATTTTCATTTTATAGGTAGTAATCTGTTTCTCATTCTGAAATAACTAATAAAAAATTAAATAACTCACAAAAACGGAGTACAAATCAAGCCAAAAAATGAAAAACTAAGTGATTAAAAAAAACGAAATAACCCACAAAACAAAAAATTAAGTGATCCAAAATATCGGGGGCTGTATTACATTCTACGCGCAAATTCGTATGCGCAGTGCAATTTTTTTGCGCGCAGCATTAAACGTTAACGCGTGTAAATTAACACTGTATTACGATCCGAGCGCATTTTTTCCTCCGAAAATATCGCGCATAAAAAAGCGAGCAAAAACGAGCGCAAATTAACGCTGTGTGCAGAAATCGGTGGGCAGACTGTTATTTTCACGCGATTCAGCCAATCAGAATTAAGAACCACAATTGTCTCCCGTTCAGTTTTTGCGCCTGCCAAAATCAATCTGAGTATATATGCTGCAGCAATAAAAAAAATCCCGCACAACTTCTGCATTTTTTTGTTTGGGTACGTGTAGAATGTGTAACTATACTGTGCTGTATTTTTTTTTTTTCGTGCTGGTGTATTTCGTTTCGACCAGAACATTCAGATTTGAAGTTACCACCAGCTTTTAAAAGATGTTAAAATTATGCACGCAAACGTCGTTCGTAAAAAGTTGCGCATCGATTGTAATACCAGCTGCTACCAGCGCATGAACGCATTTGCGTTCACAATGTTAAGTATGGGATGTGCGCACAAACTTTCGTGCAGGGTAACTCGCGTTAGACGTTAACGCGCATCGTTTGCGCGAACGTCGTAATTTGACGGTCAGCGCAAAGGGGTTTTCCCCTCACGTTAATGCGTTTTTGCGCACGTGCACATTTTTCCGCGAAGAATGTAATAGAGCCCCGGTTCGGTCTGAAAATATGAATCACGGTAAACAAAGAAAAAAAAAAAAAACGGCCTGAAATGACCCAAGACGAAAAAAAAATAGGCCGTAAAGATACAAAACAAAATGAAATTAACCGCCGTGCATGTGTCTAGTAACAAACTCAATAGGCTTCTGTACAAAGTAATGCTTTTTTTTATAGAAAGCCACCACAGTTCTGTAAAAAGAATTGTGTTTTTGTAGCTGTTTCTCCAGTTGCTCTTTGATTTTGCTGCCGGGAGGAGCTACAGCTGGTGTCACTGAAAATAAGTTACTTTAGTAGCATTAAGTGTCCCTTAAATTAATTTGTGAATGCATGAAATATCTGATAGCATATGCCTGCTATTCTTTTTTTTCAGAAAGTTAGTTTAAATGCATTGTCATTGGAAAAAGTGTGCCATTAATTTGCTTATCTGCTATTCACTTATTTGAATGACCTGCCGTCTCAAGGCCAATGGGATATAAAAGCCAAGTGCAAAATCCCAACTTGCATCTTTCCCACACGTGTGCAGAAAATTGATATTGCTTTTATATATATAAAAAATAATGTATTAAAAAACACTAACAACACTCTTATTTGAGGTATATGCCATTTTTATCTTGGAAATTTGGGACCCAAAATGCGACACTACATTCTTTGTGATGCTCATCCAGCCCCTTAAAGTGCACCTGTCCCGGCAAGGTGCAGAATGAGCGGAGGGCTGTGTTAGCAAAATAGTTGTATAGGCTGGGCTTTTGCCCCTCCAGGAGTTAGGGACAACACAGACCAGAAAGCGATACTGGAGGGGTGAGACATGTTGATGGCTGCCCTGGATGGCTGGACAATCCCTGGCTCTGCAAGTCTCTCTGCTTTGCTGAGTCGGGGTAAACAAACACCAGCCTGTTCAGTTCCTCAGCTACTGCTGAATTGCTACATTGCAGCAGTTCAGTTTGCTGCAGCAGTCTAACTGAACTCTTTGGCTGTGAATAAGAAGTTGCTAACTTAGCACTTGCAGCTGCTGAGGAGGCCTCAGTATTTATTTCTTATCCTGAATAACTTGCTAGTGACTACTATTTCTGACTTAACCTTTTACCGCTGGGTGGGTTAGGATTATGACCCGAGAAATGGTTTGGATTGGGTACTAAAAGAAAGTATGACCCTATTTACTGCATTTGAATATAGTGAAGAAACTCAGGGGAAAAGAGTGAAAAACTCACCTGAGGAAATAGTGGAAACTCACGTTAAAAAGGGTGATATTAAATTTGAGTCCCACAAAAAGAGTTATGCGGAAATATTGCGTGACTCCATACCTAAAAGGGAAAAATCCAATCCAGATCAGGAAAGAGGGTTTGCCAGAGAAAATTCAGGAAGTAAATTTCAATCTAGGAAGCAATGGGTACCTAGAAGTCAGTGGGTTAAATCAAGGGAAAATGTACCTAAACAGGAAGCAACCAGAGGTAAGATTGAATCTGATGAGTCTGATAATGCGCAAGCTTCGTCCCCAAGGACGAATAGAAAGCGGAGATATAATGTACGCCAGCGTATTGGTCAAATGCAGGAAAATTTCCGTGTGCTGACAGAAAAACTGGATCAGATCACTCAGTTAATGACTGGAAATAACCCTGGTCAGATTGCAAGCAATGCAATACCTGCAGCCCCACCAACCAGTGACTAGATGATGTTTCTGATGTAGTAACCAGTATCCATGACAATTTACCAGAAAATGATGATGAAATGATTAATACAAATGTTTGTATGGTTGATGAGAGTTTAACCTCTTCCCTGCAAAGAGAAGGAAAATGTATTTTATCTCCCCAGACTAAGTGCGAGCAAGCTGAGAAGACTGGATCCGAAATGGACAGCTGTCACGGATCCCCCTGATACTATAGTGGTGGTCCCTGTACGCAGGTTGTTCTCTAACCTTCCGATCCTTAGAGTGGTCGGCACGTCTAGACAGAGTATTAGAATGGCAGTACAGAGCACATACAAGAGAGACGTCACGGATCTCCCTGTTATCTTACTAGTGGTCCCTATATGCAGGACACTCTCTACCCTTCCGATCCTTAGATTGGTCGGCACGACTAGACAGGCACAGAATGATACAGAAGAGCGTAGAATAATTAGCTCCTCTCAAGAGCCTAATAATACAAGGGGTAGTCTGGTGTGTGCTTGGGGTGCTACACCGACTGACCTCAATACCAGAATAAGGAGAGCCAAGAGAATACCAGGGGTTATTCACAGAATGGTACGTTCGCCAATGCCAAGGATCATACACAGAGGAGTCAATTTGCCAATGCCAAGGGTCATACACAGGGTGGTTCGTTTGCCAATGCCAAGGATCATACACAGGGTGGTTCGTTTGCCAATGCCAAGGGTCATACACAGGGTGGTTCGTTTGCCAATGCCAAGGATCATACACAGGGTGGTTCGTTTGCCAATGCCAAGGATCATACACAGGGTGGTTCGTTTGCCAATGCCAAGGGTCACACACAGAGGAGTCAGTTTGCCAATGCCAAGGGTCATACACAGAGGAGTCAATTTTAGCAAAAATACACAAGAGCTCTGCGGGAAGTAACTACCACGTCAGGGCGCTGGCTGTTCTGAGAGTCTGGGCTTTAAACCCGGCGGGTCCGCGTCAGCCCGCCAGGCCCCGCCCCCCGGCGTCCCCACGTGTGCGGAAGCGACCGCAATATCACTCGGCGCCTGGCTAGCGAGCAGCGAGGAAGCTGCTGCCAGGCGCCGGGGGGGTGCGGAGGCTAACGTGACAGAACCCCCCCTCTACGGGCGGCCACTGGACGACCCCCAGGGGCACGGGGATGAGCCAAATAGAAAGCCCTCACCAATCGAGGAGCATGAACCTCAGCAGCCGGAAGCCAAGAGCGATCCTCCGGGCCGTAGCCCACCCAGTCAACCAAGTACTGAAGGACCCCCTAGACACCCTGGCGCCCAGAATGGCCTTGACTTCAAATTCCTCCTCGCCCTCCACAGAGACAGGAGGAGGGGGGACACGAGCCCTGGTGTACCGATTACACAAGAGTGGCTTCAACAGACTCACGTGGAACACATTGTGTATCCTGATATGGGAGGGTAGCGCCAAGGCATAGGAGACCGGATTGATTCGCCGCAGAATCTTATAGGGCCCTATGTATCTTGGTGCCAGTTTCATAGAGGGTACCAAAAGCTTGATGTTCCGTGAAGAAAGCCAACCCTGTCCCCAACTTGATACACGGGTGCCGGCCTCCTGTGACTGTCTGCCTTGATTTTCTGGATAACGCTACTTTCCTCCAGTGCCCGTTTAACCCTTCCCCAAGTTTCTTTCAATGACACTAAATGCTTATCCAGAGCAGGAATCGCGGTATTAGGAAACGTAGCAGGGAGCACGGGAGGATCAAAACCGTAAACAGTGAAGAAAGGTGAATGTCCTGTGGATTCACTCACTGCATTGTTCAAAGCATACTCTGCCCATGGTAGAAGATCAGACCAGTTATCCTGTTTGTCAGATATAAAACATCTTAGATACTTTTCTATATTCTGATTAGCGCGTTCTGCTGCTCCGTTGGTCTGGGGGTGATAGGCCGAGGAAAAGATAAGTCTATCCCCACATTCTTACAAAAACCCTTCCAGAATCTAGAGACAAATTGGGTACCCCTATCGGAGACAATCCCAAGAGGAATACCATGTATGCGGACCACGTTGTTTATGAATATGGGCACCAGTTCGAGTGCCGAAGGTAGTTTACGAAGAGGAACATAGTGGCCCATCTTGGAGAACCGATCTATGACCGTGAGTATTACAGTATTTCTCTTGACTCGGGTAATTCTACTATAAAATCCATAGCTAAATGCGACCATGGTCGTTCGGGGATTGGCAGAGGCTGGAGTAAACCAATGGGCGCTGTTTTGGGACTTTTATGTCTTGTGCACACCTCGCACACAGTTATGTAATCTCTAACATCACGGCGCACCGTGGGCCACCAGAGGAGTTTACGTATACTAGACACTGTTTTGGTGATCCCCATGTGCCCAGAGGTTTTGTTATCATGGTAAAGTTTTAGTACTTCTTCTCTTTCGTTCTCAGGTACAAAGAGTTTCGCAGGAGGTCTCCCGCCTGGAGCTGTACCCTGGGCGGTCTGCAATCTTAACATTAGAGGAGACGAGACACTAATCGTGGTGAGAGCTATAATTCTTTCCTGGGGTACAATGGGATGCTGATCTTGGATGTTATGTTCATAGGATTCGTACTGTCTTGATAATGCGTCTGCTTTAATGTTTCTTGACCCAGGTCTATATGTGAGGACGAAATTAAAGCTTGAAAGAAACAATGACCATCTCGCTTGTCTGGCATTCAACCGTTTAGCGTCACCAATGTACGTGAGATTCTTATGATCGGTAATGATGACAATGGGATCCCTAGATCCCTCCAATAAGTATCTCCACTCCGTCAAGGCTGCGATAACTGCTAACAACTCTCTATTTTCCGATATCATAGTTCCTCTCTGCCGGGGACAACTTTCGGGAATAGAAGCCGCATGGATGCAAGGGTTTGTCGGGTGCCTCCCTTTGGGACAAGACTGCACCAAGACCTAGCTCGGAGGCGTCAACTTCAACTTGGAAGGCAGAGCCGGATCTGGATGTCGGAGAACAGGGGCAGTAGTGAATGCCTGTTTAAGTGCCTCAAAGGCTTGACTGGCCTGGGGTGACCATTTCTGGTTCACCATCCTTTCTTAGTCATAGCCGTGAGGGGAGCTACCAGGGCCGAAAAACTTTTAATGAACCTCCGGTAGTAATTGGTAAACCCCAGAAACCTCTGGATGGCTTTAAGCCCTTGGGGTAAAGGCCAGTCAAGAATCGCTGAGAGTTTTTTAGGATCCATTTGGAAACCCTCAGGGGTTATTATATACCCAAGGAAGTGCACTGTCTCTATGTCGAATAAGCATTTCTCCAGTTTACAATATAACCCCGCCCTCAATAACCTCTTCAACACTTGTTGCACATGGACGTGATGGGTGTTCTTATCAGAAGAGTAAATCAGGATGTCGTCCAGATATACTATAACGAACGTTTGCAGAAAGTCCCTTAGGGTGTCGTTAATGAGGTCCTGGAAAACGGCTGGCGCGTTACATAACCCAAAGGGCATCACCAGGTATTCATAATGCCCGCTACGTGTATTAAAAGCCGTTTTCCATTCATGCCCCTTCTTAATCCTGACCAGATTGTATGCTCCGCGTAAATCAAGCTTTGTATAAATACGGGCCCCTTTTAATCGGTCGAACAATTCAGTTATAAGAGGTATTGGATATGCATTTCTTATGGTTATCCTATTTAAACCTCTATAATCGATGCAAGGTCGCAGGTCACCCTCTTTTTTGGAAACGAAAAAGAAACCTGCTCCTGCTGGAGAGGAGGATCGTCTGATAAATCCTCGTTCTAGATTCTCCCTTATATATTCCTCCATAATGTCGTTTTCCTTTTGTGACAAAGGGTATACGTGTCCTCTAGGAGGCATAGTACCAGGGAGTAACTCTATAGCACAATCATAAGGACGATGCGGTGGTAGGACCTCAGTCTTGGTTTTAGAGAACACCTCCTTTAGCGCCATATAACATTCAGGGACCTCGGTGGACAAAGGAGGTGCTGTGGCAATATTGAGGCTACCAATCACATTAACCGGCCAGGCACTTTGACTGGCAACTAGGGCCCCAACACTTTATATCTCGCTGGACCCAATCAATCACCGGTTATGTTCTGTTAACCATGGGAACCCAAGAACGACAGGACATGAGGGGGAGTCGATGATCTGAAATCGTATGGTTTCACGGTGCAGAACTCCTGTAGTCATGCATACATCGATAGTGTCGTGAGTGATATGGGGACATGACAGGGGTTTTCCGTCTATGGCTTCCACCATTAGAGGCCTCTCCTTTAGAACCAAAGGTAAGAGGTGGTTGGCGGCAAAACATCTATCCATAAAATTACCTGAGGCTCCCGAGTCTAGGAATGCCTCAGACTCGAGGTGAACCCCCTCCCAGGTGAGGGAGATGGGTAACAGAATCCGAGTTTTTTTTTTTTTCATCATCTACAAAGGAGGCATACAGGGAACCGATAACCTGGGTGTTAACTGTTTTTTGACCTGATTTGCCATTCTCGCCCCTGCTACCCCTGGGTCTCTGAGGACATTGAAGGCGGTAATGATCTGCCCCGGCACAATAAAAACAGAGCCCCCTTTCTCTCCTGTGAGCTCTCTCTGCCTCTGAAATACCCGTCTTACCTATCTGCATGGGTTCAATGGCCGGTACTTCAGTCTTAACGGTCTCCAGGTTACCTGATGCAGTGGTATGCCTGGGTACTAAGGGTAAAGGAGGCAGGACCCTTCTGGGTCTATATCTCTGGTGTCTCCTTTCCCTGATTTGATCGTCCATGGCGATGCAGAAATCAACCAAATGATCCAGATGTTCTGGTAATTTTAAGGGAGCTAATTCAAACATAAACGCCTCGTTCAGACCTTCGGTAAAGGCCAGGGTTAAAACGTCGTTCGGCCAGTGTACCTCAGAAGACAAAGTCTTAAACTCTATGGCATAGTCGGAGACCCTCCTATTACCTTGTTTGATGTGAAACAGGGATCTACCCGCATTGGTAGCCCGTCTAGAGGGGTCAAAGGTACGCTTTAACTCGGAGGTAAAACCCTCATAGTCATAAATGATGGGCTTTTTGTTCTCCCACAAGGGCGTGGCCCATAATAAAGCTTTGTCGGTCAAGTGATTAATCAGATAGCCTACTTTGCTTTATCAGACATACATGACCCTGGATTGTTCTCCACAGATCTCGAGTTGGGTCAGAAAGCCCCGGCATAAGTTTGGTGTTCCATCATAAGTACGCGGTGCCTTCATACTGAGTCTACAACCCTCGAGAGCGGCCGAACTGACCCTAGGCACTACTGGGTCTGGAGGAGTTGCAGTTCCAGAACTGGACCGGTTTAGCAAGGTTTGCAGGGCAAGAGCAATCTGGTCCATCCTATGGTCCTGCTCTTCTTGTCTGGCTGCAATACGTGTCAACTGGTTAGAGAGGTCTGCGGGATCCATTGGCCCTGACGTAATGTCACGGATCCCCCTGATACTATAGTGGTGGTCCCTGTACGCAGGTTGTTCTCTAACCTTCCGATCCTTAGAGTGGTCGGCACGTCTAGACAGAGTATTAGAATGGCAGTACAGAGCACATACAAGAGAGACGTCACGGATCTCCCTGTTATCTTACTAGTGGTCCCTATTGCAGGACACTCTCTACCCTTCCGATCCTTAGATTGGTCGGCACGACTAGACAGGCACAGAATGATACAGAAGAGCGTAGAATAATTAGCTCCTCTCAAGAGCCTAATAATACAAGGGGTAGTCTGGTGTGTGCTTGGGGTGCTACACCGACTGACCTCAATACCAGAATAAGGAGAGCCAAGAGAATACCAGGGGTTATTCACAGAATGGTACGTTCGCCAATGCCAAGGATCATACACAGAGGAGTCAATTTGCCAATGCCAAGGGTCATACACAGGGTGGTTCGTTTGCCAATGCCAAGGATCATACACAGGGTGGTTCGTTTGCCAATGCCAAGGATCATACACAGGGTGGTTCGTTTTGCCAATGCCAAGGGTCATACACAGGGTGGTTCGTTTGCCAATGCCAAGGATCATACACAGGGTGGTCGTTTGCCAATGCCAAGGATCATACACAGGGTGGTTCGTTTTGCCAATGCCAAGGGTCCACACAGAGGAGTCAGTTTGCCAATGCCAAGGGTCATACACAGAGGAGTCAATTTTAGCAAAAATACACAAGAGCTCTGCGGGAAGTAACTACCACGTCAGGGCGCTGGCTGTTCTGAGAGTCTGGGCTTTAAACCCGGCGGGTCCGCGTCAGCCCGCCAGGCCCCGCCCCCCGGCGTCCCCACGTGTGCGGAAGCGACCGCAATATCACTCGGCGCCTGGCTAGCGAGCAGCGAGGAAGCTGCTGCCAGGCGCCGGGGGGGTGCGGAGGCTAACGTGACAACAGCACAGCTGCCAAAAGCATGTTTGAGAGAGCAAAATCAGTCGGTAAAATCTGTACAAAACCTATTTTCATATCTCACTCTAAATTTCTCTGTAAATTGCATCAGCATTGAAAGACCAATATTATGTGAACGTAGAATTACAACATAATTTACCACATATTCCGTCCTTGCTGACACTGAAGCCAGGTTATGTTAATATCAGCTAATTATTTTGAAGGTCCAAATAACTGTCCTCCAGGAAGCCTAGATTAGATAAATCTAATGCTAATCATAGTGAGTGTGAGTGGCACATCTCTGAAAGTTCTGGGCACAGCTAAATTGGATTTTAAAAAATTGGGGATAAAAGTATTCGGCATCCAACGCTTATTGTGGATCTGCCCCAAATCGCCTAATTATTGGATGGACCTTCTCAAGGTTAAATCCAATCATTGTATTATCAAATGAGGTTATTTGGTCCAAGTAAATGTTCCAATCAGCTACGATAGATCCCAATCCCATCACGCTCAGCGTAACTGCCACGGTGATTGAGGAAAGGCCGGATTCTATTGAAGTCCACTTCAGAAATAGCCAGACACCTGATATCTCTTTCTTAAGGCCAAAGCCCCTGATTCCAGGGGAACAGGAGGATAACACCATATGTGTTCCCCCCGAGAGAATTCAAGATATATGTCTGGAAAATGACGTGCTAATTATTCACCTCCACAAGAGGGAGACAGAACCAAATGGACATAGCGACCTAAAGTGATCAGATACCCAAATCCTCAAGATGAGTGGATAACAGATCTAGATAATGATGTAGACAGTCCTAATGTTATTGGAAAAAGTTATGTTATGTATTTCTAGAAGAAATAAAACTGCCAAGCTCAATTGCATGATTGTCATCCTAGATCACCTCAGGATATGTGAAAATGGACCAGCAGAAGACACTTAACTGGTATCATGTGAAGTGATGTTTTAATTAACATGTGATTCTTCTTCCCAGCATTCAGATGTTTAACTCAAGCTAGTAGATAGATTAGATCCGTATGGTTAATTAAATTTAATCAGAGATCAGAGTATCTATAGGGAATTTGAGTGAAATCGCTAGTCTATGAATGGTTATTTATACTCTTTCTTTCAAAAGAAATTGAGAAAAGTGGTTAATCCGAACTGCGACGCTAATCTGTAAAGATGAGTCGGACCACCAAGGAGACTGCGATTATCTGGAAATTCTACGGTTTTCCGCACGATTCTGAGCAGATCAAATATTTGAATCAGGACCGTTTCTTGGCACAATAATCCAAGGGATGCCTGGATTTCTTCTGACCAAGGAGAACGCTAAAGTCCCATGCGAATCAAGCTCATGCAAGCCTGAAAGACATGCTGGATAAAGCCAGGATACCGTTTATTGCTATGCACAAGAACCACCGAAGGAAAAGATTTGCCGCATATTTTATTGCAACCGCTGTTATACGGGAAAAGAGAAGCAAATGCTTACCGGAAGGATCTGGTACAAAACAAGAGAGTGTTTATACCTACACCAGTGATTCTCGTGAAAGTTCCTAAAGAATCAAGAATTGTTATCGGAGACGTTACTCTTTATCCGGTCGGGAATGAAGTCTTTTTATGACGAGATAAAAATTGTTGACGCATTCCAAGGACGAGAGATACCTATGAATCCGGATTTGAAATTTCTACTAGAGAACAAGCCCGATCATACCAATGAACTTCTAATAAAGAAAGATAACCTAACAATTTATGCTCCAATGTATTCACAGCTTGATCATCAATTGCTATCTGCTTATAACGGGCCAAAGATTACAGAGATTGTGATTTGTATAGTAATTATGTTTTTAACTGTCTGGATGATTGTACTAACAAAGAAAGTACGTACATTGAAGTTTAAAAACACTGCATCTTCAATTATTAAATGGATGAAAGAAGAAAAACGTGTTGCGAAAGGTGGAAATCTAGCCTGATTGGTAAAAGGGGGAGATATTGTATGTTTTCCTCAATTCTATTTGATCAAAGAACAGATGAAACCAAAGGGGGGTTATGTCAGGTATATTGGAAGGGAAAAAAAGGTAAAATGGATGTCTATAGCCATTTTGTTTTTAAAGACAGTATTTTTTTCTCCAAATTTCCCTAGTTAGAAATGAACCGAGATTTTTTTTACAGAGTTCATGGCTAGGTGAGATCTTATATATATTTTATTAAAAATACCAGACATGAAGGAATCTTAAAATGTCTTTGTGTGATATAATGCTAGGCTAAGTGCTAAGACCTGTCATAATTAAATTTATTGGTCTGTTTTAAGTTTTTAAAACAAAAAGATATTGTTTTTTGGGTATAGGAATATAAGAGTTAATATCTTCGTAGGTAAAAATATATTCACAAAATATATGTTTATAATCAAGGTATATTTTATTATATTTACAGTAGAAAATAGACGCTCCAATTTATATTGTAGAGAGTTTAAGTGGTAAATAGTATAATTATTGCAGAATAGATTCTGTTGAGTTAACTAGAAAAGGATTCAACTGATAAGACTCAGTAAAAACTTAGAAAGGAGAGAGGATATACTGTAACTCTAATTTTGATATGTAGAGACTAAATGTCTACATAGGGAGAGAGAGGGTCTTTGTTAAGTCAGATTAACCTTTGACACGAGATAAGGATATTAAAAAGAAATGGTGGAATTAATTAAGAAGTGCAATGCTGCCCCCTAGAGAATAGTAAATATTATAATTGATATTATAAGGGTATTGCTAGTGACGTCAAATTGACTATAATTGAAGCGGCAATGTTGGTTGCATTCATTCCGAGATTCAGAGACTCACACCGCAATGCATTCAGACTTCCAATACATATGAGAAATTCCAAGATTCCAGAACATGAGGCACTCAAGACTCTCACCAAATCTCTGACTCTCACCAAATCTCTAACTCACATGCATTGATTATCTGATATTGATAATCTTCACATATTCCAAAAACAATATTACATAAGGAATTCCAAGGCAGACTCATCAAAATCCAGATTGGAGAGGTAATGTATGAGAGCTATTAAATTAAGGAATTAATGTAAATATATATATCTGTAGATTCTTGCAACATATAGACTGAGATTTCTCAGATTCTTGGTAGCTCCAAAAATCTAAATATTTCTATTCTGCAGATAGAAATATGAAGAAGTGGACATAAGGATTTATCCTAAAAGAAACTGTTGTAGGATTGATACAAATTAGGGTTGCACCGATACCGATACTAGTATCGGTATCGGGGCCGATACTGGGCACTGCAGGAGTACTTGGTACTCGTGCAGTACCCCCCGATATTTTTCCTGATACCGGAAGCCGGCATTGAGCTGGCTTGCCGGCATCCAAGGGGCTACGTCGGCTGTCCGAATGCTCTATTGGCATTCGGACAGCCGCCCCTGGAGCTGCTCACCGCAATACTTACCTTTCTGGGCGCTGCCGGGAATGTCTCCGCGCGTGCGCTCGTTGGAAGGACCCCAGCCGCGACCACGTGGGACCATGTGATCACGGCTGGGGTCCTTCCAACGAGCGCGCATGTGCAGAATCTTTCCCGGCATCGCCCAGGAAGGTAAGTATGAACACAGTGAGCAGCTGCAGGGCCTGTCCGAATGCTGATAGAGCATTCAGACAGGCCCTGCAGCTGCTCTCCGCGATGATACTTACCTTCCTGAGCGACGCCGGGAAAGTTTCCCCACGTGCGCTCGTTGGAAGGACCCCAGCCGTGATCACATGGTCCCACGTGGTCGCGGCTGGGGTCCTTCCAACGAGCGCACGCGCGGAGACATTCCCGGCGTCGCTCAGGAAGGTAAGTATCGCCGCGGGGGGATCCATGAGCTGGGGGGCATACCAATGTGTGTGAGCTGTGTGGGGCATATCCATGAGCTGGGGCATACCCATGTGTGAGCTGTGGGGGCATACCCATGTGTGAGCTGTGGGGGCATACCCATGTGTGAGCTGTGGGGGCATATCCATGTGTGAGCTGTGGGGGCATATCCATGAGCTGGGGGGCATACCCATGTGTGAGCTGTGGGGGCATATCCATGAGCTGGGGGGCATATCCATGTGTGAGCTGGGGGGGCATACCCATGTGTGAGCTGTGGGGGCATATCCATAAGCTGGGGGGCAATATCCATGTGTGAGCTGGGGCAATATCCATGTGTGAGCTGGGGGCATATCCAAGAGCTGGGGCATATCCATGAGTGAGCTGGGGCAAATCCATGTGTGAGCTGGGGCAAATCCATGTGTGAGCTAGGGCATATCCATGTGTGTGCTGGGGCAAATCCATGTGTGAGCTGGGGCATATCCATGTGTGAGCTGGGGCAAATCCATGTGTGAGCTGGGGCATATCCATGTGTGAGCTGGGGGCAATATCCATGTGTGAGCTGGGGCAATATCCATGTGTGAGCTGGGGCATATCCATGAGCTGGGGCATATCCATGAGTGAGCTGGGGCAAATCCATGTGTGAGCTGGGGCAAATCCATGTGTGAGCTGGGGCATATCCATGTGTGAGCTGGGGCATATCCATGTGTGAGCTGGGGCAAATCCATGTGTGAGCTGGGGCATATCCATGTGTGAGCTGGGGCAAATCCATGTGTGAGCTGGGGCATATCCATGTGTGAGCTGGGGCAAATCCATGTGTGAGCTGGGGCATATCCATGTGGAGCTGGGGCAAATCCATGTGTGAGCTGGGGCATATCCATGTGTGAGCTGGGGCATATCCATGTGTGAGCTGGGGCAAATCCATGTGTGTGCTGGGGCATATCCATGTGTGAGCTGGGGCAAATCCATGTGTGAGCTGGGGCAAATCCATGAGCTGGGGCAGTATGGATATATATATATATCGGGGGGATATACATGTGAGCTGGGGGCTTTTTTATATGGTCTGTTCTTATTGGAAAGCATCACATGACATTAAAGAAAAGTATCGGTACTCGGTATCGGTGAGTACTTTTAAAAAGTATCGGTACTCGTACTCGGTCTTAAAAAAGTGGTATCGGTGCATCCCTAATACAAATATATATATTGAATTTGCAAATTACTGTGATTGAAATTAATAAGCAAGGAATTATATAACTACAAAATA
Source organism: Leptobrachium leishanense (assembly GCA_009667805.1). Classification (NCBI taxonomy): domain Eukaryota; kingdom Metazoa; phylum Chordata; class Amphibia; order Anura; family Megophryidae; genus Leptobrachium; species Leptobrachium leishanense. The sequence continues at coordinate 231,572 of RXON01000158.1, forward strand.
AAAAGCAAAAAATTAGAAGTTTAATTCTCGAGATTAGGGGAGGATTCACTAAATAAGTTTTATTACTTATCATTTTAAATTAACTCATCTTTTGTTGATCCATGTAGTATAGAGAGATATAAATATCTCTATAAGAACTAGCTGGTTAAACATTGTTTGCTGGGAAATGCATGTTGTATTAAGCAGAAATGTTTAATGTTTAGTTACTAACTGATAAGGTAAATGATATTAATCATATATGCAGTTACTAACAGGAGATACATATATTGTGAAGCTAGTTTTCATATGCTGATGGATTGTGGTTTATAAATCTTTGTTTATGATATGAGATTTGAATTTTTTTGTATACGTAATAAATATATATATGTTTTTATCCGATTATTGATTATTGTATTCTTCAAAGCAAAACACAGACAATTAAAAGAATTTAGGAGAATTTCTAGGAAATATAAACGATTGATATTTGTGTCTCGTATAAATTTCTTATGAAATAATAATCCCTGCCATATTGGAGGCTTGGCTGAGAAGTCCAATATATATAACGTGTTGTATTCACGTGCAGAGATTATATCCGACAGCCTGTTCAGATCTCCAGGGTGCTGCTCTGGTGTTTGGTGATTGTGTAGCTGTGAGGGAAAAAAATAAAGCATTTACTACAAGTGTAGTTTAAAATAAATAAAAAGTGTTTATTTTTTTCTTAGACTCAGACTGTGTGAAGGCTGGCAAGCCCTGGCTGCACACAGCAGGACAAGGATGCAACGGGTTAAATGGACCCTGAGCAATATCTCCTCTTTCATTTAACCCCCAGCATCCCTGTACTGTTGTCTGCAGCCAGGGCTCATCAGCCTGAGCCATTTCTTTCATTTACCCCCTGCATCCCTGCCCTGCTGCCTGCAGCCAGAACTCATAAGCTTTCACTTGGTCCTGGTTGAGCCATCCCTCTGTTGCAGCCTGCTGACCGGGAAATCTTGGGTGATGGTTCGACAAAGGAAAGCATACGGAGGCCTTTGTTTCAAAAGAAAATGGCGTTTATTCAGCCGGACTCAAGTAGCAGATCAGATCTGCGGAAAAATACTTGAGTGGCGAGAACAACAAATTCAGCTTGCTTTTATACAATGTTCCAGAAAATGCAGTTTCCTCCCCTGCTCCCCTCCAACATACCCAGATTAGCACGTGACGGTTACCATATGTCTGAGTTAGGACCTAATTTTACACAAGATATCATCTTTCCCCTTTACTCTCCTTTCTTTAGGTTTCCAGCTGCCAGCCATCTGCGGCTGTCAGCTCTTCCTCCTCGGCTTTGCTGACAAACCACATTCTTTAAGCAGGCAGACTGAAATAGGGTCTCATGAGCACACAAGGACAGCAAGTTTATTTTAAAACACGAATTGGATGAACATCAAAATGGCGGATAAGCTATGTTAGTATATAAAGGAAAAATAAGTATCTGGCGCCCCCTAGTGGACAAACTGAACAATGCAACAGTTATACAATTGATATGTAGGATCAAAAAAAATCCGTACTAAATAAATGGCAGTTCAACAGTCAGCAGCAGAAGTTCACACACAAGACGGTTTACCTCTAACCGTCAAATACTAGAACAACAGAAAAAAGTGGTGATTCTCTGCGCTTCCCTCTTTGGTGTTGGATATTTTTCAGGTGATAGATCTTCTTATGATATTATAAATCGCTTTTCACAAATGATCTTCAATCCTCAGGAAAAAGGGGATAAATGGCAACATAGTGTGATCCATATCATCATCAGTGCCCCCGATAATTTATATAAAGGTTAAACTCACATGTGGAGGTGTCATAAATCAGACACTAGATGTACTGCGCAGACGGTATTTTTGAGGAGATACCGGACTCCCCTTTGAGATCTTCGTTCCCAGGTGCTCCTCCAAGAAAATAAAACAAACAGCTGCAGGACCTTAATTAAAGGTTAATGAAATTTTATTCTTTAAACAATTAAAATAGTAAAATATCAATGCCCAAACATGTTTCGCGACCAAGTCGCTTCCTCAGTAGGCAAAAAGTAAATGGTTTCCATTCTCCTGCAGTGTTCTTATATTCTCTGATGTCCTTAACCAAATTGCACAAAAAACGCCCGTTCTCGGAACCCGGTAACCTCTACTGCGCATGCGTGGAATGTTATCCAATGAGATTGCGGGATCCGCCTTCCAAGATGGTGGTGCGCTTCATTTGGCACTATTTTGCGGTTCAATGCATCTCTAGTGCTTACACCCACGGCGGTGATCGCAAAGAGCCCTTAACACATTCATATACAGAAAATTGAAGTGTGTTAACATAACTTTCATTATTACATACAGCCTGTGTCTATTACACAACTATAACCACTCAACCGGAGTGAAGGGGGTATATGAATGTTTTTTAAAAATTATCTAAAATATATTTAAAAATTATCTTAAAATTACATTCTAAAAAAGGGGGGGTTCTTTCAAAATGTCCATACTAATGTGTACAATCTTCTCAACATAGTCAATATAACAACATGGATCCTAAATCCCTATTATATCACCCTTTATAAACAGATGGGGAGAAAGTTTATCTTCTTAACACCTATTTCTAATTATATTTTATGTCACTATTATTATAATTATCCATCTATTTACCCTAATAAAGTGTAAAGTACCTCAATATAATCTATAAAAACCCTAAAAGCCCTTCAAAAATATATATATTATAGGCTTAATGATAATGCTATCCTTGCACAAACTATATGTGTTCGCAGTATCAATCCTTTCATAATATTCTATTGTGACCACTATTATTGCCAATGTACATCTCTATCTCCCTATTTAATGAAAAAGTGCTAAAGTGCTTCATCTACTCGATGAATAAAAAAATATATATATATTTTTTTTTTTTTTTTTTTTTTTTTTTTATAATAGTAGATATATTATATCAGATTATATTTACTGTTATATAATATAATTTCTTTTGACATTCTAATTGTAATTATAACTATAGTGCTCATACTTTTTATATATCCCAATTCTTATTATTGATCTTCTCCATTAGTCTATTGGAGTGAAAAAAGTGCTAAAGTGCTTCATTTGCCCTATAAAGGATCCATAGTCTATCACCACTATATATTAAAAGTGTAAATATATAAAGGTGGCCCTTAGTCCAGATTAATGAGAATTTTTTTTTAATTTTTTTTTAAATTATCTCCCTCCTTTATGTGTTATAAAAAATGTGTTATAAAAAATGACAAATCTCAAAGTCTTGATTAAGTCCCTTAGGCACCAATGTTTTTAAATTGTAAATCCATCTCATCTCTACTTTATTTATCCTATTGATGAAATCTCCTCCTCTCCATTCCTTCTCCACCTGCTGTATTGCTAAAAATTTAGTCCCCTTAGGATCCTTGTTATGGTAATCTTTATAATGTTGTGGTACTGTGTGTGTGTCTACACCTTTTTTAATGTTATTAAGGTGTTCGCGAATACGAATATTCAAACTCCTTGTTGTTCGACCCACATACATTTTTTCGCATGGACAAATTAAAATATAAATAACATTCTTTGAAAAGCATGTCAGTGTGTCATGTATTTTATGGGTGTCTCCCATCATGCTCTTAAAATCTTTTATATGTCTCTTTGGGTTCCCTGTTGTTCTACACCCAAGACAATTCCCACACCCATAAAAACCTTTTTCTAAACCGAAATGATTTTTTGATTTATTCTTTTTAGGGTAGCTGCTAACTATATGATTTTTGATGTTATCTACACCTCTAAAGATGATAGTGGGTGAGATATCCAATATCTGACAGAGATCATCATCCTTCCGAAGAATAGGCCAATATTTTCTGAGAATTCTTTTAATCTCCTTATGTTCGTTGCTATATTGGCAAACGAAAGGGACCTTATTCTTTAATCCTACCTTTAAGTTCGTTTCTTTTTTTTTATTGAGAATATGTGTTTGATCTATCTGTGAGACCCGTTTCCTTGTCCTCTCTAGAGTCTGGCTATCATAACCTTTCTCCTCAAGCTGTGATTTCATTTTCTGTGATTGTATATGGTATTCAGCTTCCTCCGTACAATTTCTTTTTAATCTGAGGAATTGCCCCTTTGGAACACCCTCTAGCCACTGCCAAAAGTGGCAACTAGTTCTTTCTATGTAGCTATTTACATCTACATTTTTAAAGTGGGTTCTAGTTTTAATCTGTACATTTTCAATGTAAATTTCCAAATCCAAAAAGTTTACCTGTGAGGCACTAAATTGGCTGTCTAGCCTAATACCCCAATCATTTTGATTAACGAACTCTAAAAACTTCCCAAGATTTTCTTCTGATCCCCGCCAGATAAATATGATGTCATCGATATATCGTTTATAATTAAAAATGTTGTCAACCCACTCGTGATTATTCTTAATCCAAGTTTTTTCCCATTGGGCCATAAACAAGTTAGCATAACTCAGTGCTACCTTACTCCCCATTGCAGTTCCCATTAATTGCAAGAAATATTGACCATCATAACAAAAGAAATTATTTTCTAGAATAAGGGCGATTCCCTCTACAATGTAATCTACCTGTTCTTCTTTAATTTCCCCATCTTCCAAGAGCATAGTCTTTATTGCTTCACAACCTCTATCGTGTGGAATGTTGGTATAAAGAGATCTTTACTTTTTACACTTTATTAGGGTAAATAGATGGATAATTATAATAATAGTGACATAAAATATAATTAGAAATAGGTGTTAAGAAGATAAACTTTCTCCCCATCTGTTTATAAAGGGTGATATAATAGGGATTTAGGATCCATGTTGTTATATTGACTATGTTGAGAAGATTGTACACATTAGTATGGACATTTTGAAAGAACCCCCCCTTTTTTAGAATGTAATTTTAAGATAATTTTTAAATATATTTTAGATAATTTTTAAAAAACATTCATATACCCCCTTCACTCCGGTTGAGTGGTTATAGTTGTGTAATAGACACAGGCTGTATGTAATAATGAAAGTTATGTTAACACACTTCAATTTTCTGTATATGAATGTGTTAAGGGCTCTTTGCGATCACCGCCGTGGGTGTAAGCACTAGAGATGCATTGAACCGCAAAATAGTGCCAAATGAAGCGCACCACCATCTTGGAAGGCGGATCCCGCAATCTCATTGGATAACATTCCACGCATGCGCAGTAGAGGTTACCGGGTTCCGAGAAACGGGCGTTTTTTGTGCAATTATGTTAAGGACATCAGAGAATATAAGAACACTGCAGGAGAATGGAAACCATTTACTTTTTGCCTACTGAGGAAGCGACTTGGTCGCGAAACATGTTTGGGCATTGATATTTTACTATTTTAATTCTTTAAAGAATAAAATTTCATTAACCTTTAATTAAGGTCCTGCAGCTGTTTGTTTTATTTTCTTGGAGGAGCACCTGGGAACGAAGATCTCAAAGGGGAGTCCGGTATCTCCTCAAAAATACCGTCTGCGCAGTACATCTAGTGTCTGATTTATGACACCTCCACATGTGAGTTTAACCTTTATATAAATTATCGGGGGGCACTGATGATGATATGGATCACACTATGTTGCCATTTATCCCCTTTTTCCTGAGGATTGAAGATCATTTGTGAAAAGCGATTTATAATATCATAATAAGATCTATCACCTGAAAAATATCCAACACCAAAGAGGGAAGCGCAGAGAATCACCACTTTTTTCTGTTGTTCTATGTTAGTATATATCTTAATTAAATCCCAGGAGGTGCTATCTCATTCCCTCCTCTTGACGGAGAGTCTACAATGACCTCTCCCAGCCAACTAACTAAATCATTAAAGCTTTGTATTCTTCCGGGGATTTAAGCTTAAGTGAACCTTCATCAAGATCTTGCTCTAGGGATTGCTTCTTCGGTTCGAGGGCTTTACGGCAGATTGGCCATAAACAAATAGTTAACTTATAAACTAAAAAACAAACAAGGAGAATTAAGGCACCTGTGATAATCAGAGATGCTATATTACTTATAACAGACAAAATCGATCCGAACCACGCCCCGAATGCTCCAAGCCCTTTAAAAGGGTTCCAGCCCTCCTCAACTATCCGACGAGCTTGGTCCTGCAAATGGGAAACCTTTTCTTGATGTTTCTGAATTACGTCATAGTAGTCAGGAGCATCTTCAGTAGTATTCTTAATAAGGGTACAATATTCATATTTCATTGTCATCTTACAAATTCCATTTAGTACAGCCTGGATTTGTTCTATGGCTAGTTTCTGGAACAGCTGTACTTTACGAATCTCTCTTAATTCAACATTTAACAACTGGATATCAGTACTGGTGATGTTTACAATTTCATCCATCAGAACGACATATTTGTTAAGTCTTTTCATCATTTCAATGCCCCATCCTGTGGAAGAAGGAAACCAAGACCAAACCATATCACCTTTTGAAAACAACTCTCGTTTAACAAAATTTAGAGAATATCGGGGACGTGGTATTCCTAGGTCCAAGGTGTCCCCTTGGATACGCTGCAGGGGAACCACCCAGGCCAAATAACACCAAGTTTTTATATCAGTATTAATCCAGAGGTGGCATAGGGTTCCATAACAAATATGTATGCCACTCCCTGGCATCAGGTAAAATGGTTTTGAGCCAAAGTGGTTAGAAAATTAAAAATAGTGACTTGTGGGTGCATGCAAGTGCCTCTAGACTTTTATCATTAGTCTGTTTGTAATTATCAATCGTATTTACCATTACTTGGAGACTAATTCCTAGTGCTTCTGGGTCAGAAACACCAGAGAGGGAAATAGGCCAAATTAGTAATACGGATGGTCTGGTTTGTCTTTGACACATCTAGACTCTTAGGCTAAGGTCAGACGAAAGCAGTTTTAACGTGCGTTTAACCGCACACTAAATCACGGCCGTGCTAGCAGCAAATGATGTCCAATGCCGGGCAGCATATGAAGAACGGCGGCACAAAAGTGCAGCCGCGCAACGCAAGTGGCAAACGAACGCATTTTTTCGAGAACGTCAAACCGCTAGTACTGACGTACAGAGTGCGCTGCGTCCGCATAGCGGCGTGTTTGCATGATTGGGAGACGTCAGACGCTGCTAGTGTACGGCTAACATAACGTCCAGACACAAAAAGTGTTTTATTGATGATCCGTACAAAATCACGGACGAAAATGCGCATCGTATGACCGCTATCGCGTATTCCGTGAAAAAATGCGTCCATTCATTCGAACGCACTTTTTCACGGACAACGCGAAAGATGCGTTAGTCTGACCCTAGCCTCAGTCAGTTTAGGTACACTAGGGGCCACTACACTTTTATTCACAGGGAAGTCAGACAAATTAAGGATTACAGCTAAGGTGGGAATAACTGATGACCCTTGGTTCAATTTATTACACACCCAACAGGATTCATATCCCGACTTCTTCGCATACGCATATGTAAATTTAATAAGCAAATTATCTTCTGGCCTTGTCAATTCCCGCTTCCGTTGGTCCTGTGCCGGTGGGACAGTCATGTCAAGTTCTGGTGTCAACACAATAGGGGCTGACATCACTCCCTTAGGGAGCTGGATTGGAAAAAATAGTCCAGCAACAATTGTCAATAAAGTCAAAAATAAAACAATAATCCAAATGCATATCAGGATCCTTTGGTACTGCTCAATAGTCTCTTTAACCTCCTAAAAAATAATATCTGGAAGCAGAGGCCCATGGGCCTCCTGGGGTATCTCTGGAGCTTCCATTGGTTGGTTAGGCGGTGAACTTAACAGTCTTTCAATAACAACAAGTACAAAGACTGGAGTTTGGAGAGCCGGTGGTCAACTAGACTTGGATCTCCCTCCTCTCCTGTCTGTGCAGCTGCTTGGATACGGTGGAAACGTAGCTTCAGCGGGTCAGGTTCACTGGCTATCACTTTCCATGCCTTGTCCGTAACCTCTGCAGCGGGTTTCAATCGGGAGTGATGTATCCACGGCACCACCTCGGCCACTTTCACTGCTGTAGGAGTGGATAACAAGACAACATAAAAAACCCTCCATTTAGCCCCTAACGGGTCTACCTTCCCTTGGTTAACCCATGCTGAGTCCCCAGGATAGTATCTGTGTAGGGGTAGATATAGGAAATGTGGTATGTGTTCACTAACCCATGTGTACATACTCTGCATCGTCTGATCTAACCTGATCACTTCCTAGCGTAGGTCAGTTTCTCCTAATACCCAGGGATCCCCCCTCAACCCAGTTATCAAAGGGGTAGGATGACCGAACATCATCTCGAATGGGCTAAATTTTAGGAGTGAGGTAGGATTGCTTCGGACATGCAGCAGTACGATTGGCAACACATCCAGCCATTTCAATGACGTTTCTTGGCATATTTTAGCCATCAATGTCTTGAGAGTTCTATTCATTCTTTCCACTTTTCCAGAGCTTTGAGGTCTGTATGCGGTATGTAGCTTCCACGAAATTCTCAGCAGGCGGGCAAGTTGCTGTAAACAATTTTGTACGAAGGCTGGACCATTGTCTGACCCAATTTCAAGAGGCAGTCCATACCTTGGAATAATTTCTCTCATCAAGCATCTCACTACTTCAGCAGTCTTTTCTGTTCGAGTTGGGTAGGCCTCAACCCATCCCGTTAATGTGCATACTAGCACCAATAGATATTTACTATTTAGGGATCGTACTATCCCTTGCCTTGGGTTGTTCTTAGCACAAGTGACACACTGGTGGGCAATTGCTTTGCAAATGGCGGTGAGTCCAGGAACATAGAAATATGGTTCTAGTTGTTGCTCCATGGCTGTCTTTCCTCCATGAGTCCTGGAATGCAAGGCCGGACAATTTCAGGTGCCAGAGTGGCTGGTAAGACAATTCTTTCATTCTCCAACTGGTACCATCCGTCTTCTCTGTATTCTCCTGGCTCTTCGGAGAGCCATTTCTTCTCCTTTTCAGAGTAGGACGGAGTCCAGTGAGTAATGGGTGTTGGTAACAGGGGCGTCACCACTGGGAGAAGCCTCTTGACATTCATGGATATTCTGTGCTCCAAAACATATTCAGACAGTGCATCTCTTTCATGTTCATTCTTCACAGCTGGCAAGAAATACTTCAGGGCACTTTCTTTCATATTTTGCAGCTGATCTTCAACCAGTATTTCTTTCAGGAAAAAACTTCACCAGCGGAGCTTGGTATTGTGCAGCTCCCAGCTCTCCCATGCTTCTCACAATTCGGGTAATTCTCAGATTATTGTGGGTGTTGGTATTCAAATTGGAGAAGCGTGTCGAAAAATTTGAGTCTCGTATCACTTCTATCTCCTCTTCCCCCACTAATTTTACGCTGAAGAAATTCAGCATCAGTTTATAGGCTCTCCGTACGCCTATGTTGGATTTCAGCGGTGTTCTTCATAATTTCAAAATCAGAAGAAGTCAGAGGCTTTGCATGTGCATTTCGGCCTTGTTCACGTAGAGGAAACAACCATTGGATATAGCTGTGGTGCTTCTCTAGAAGTTCATATTCACCGTACCAGTGGCAAATAACATCTTCAATAAATTCTACATGAGGTGCAAATCTTCTTTTGTTCATATAGAAGTCAACATTTGGCTGATCTTGAAAAACAGTATTCAGACAGAGCAGAGTTTCGACTTTCATTTGCGGGGATTCGGGTTCACATACCGGAATCTTGACAGGTGAGTCATCTTGAACCAGTCCTCTCTGGGGAACCGAAGTTTCATTTCGGTGTTCCGGATTTGTCATGCCCCGCTCCGCGGCCTTCCCCCGGCCCACACCGCCATGCTGGGAGAGGTTCCCTACTCACCCGAGGTCCCTCGTGGCGCGTTGCTCCGAGTTCCGGGTCCGCAGGATGGAGAGGAAGAGCCAGGAGACGCCCCACGCCGCCGGCTGGATCCAAGCCCTGTAAAGAAATGTGCGCACGCGCGAGAACAGACCCTCCTATGTACTGTAAATCAGGTACTCTGGCGCCCTCGGCTGGCCGATTAAGGGTACTGCGGACACCTGCTCTGGAGATCCTCGAATGCCTCCCATTGACCTATCAAAGATCCAGGTACCTCAACTCCACCTACGAGAACCAGGTGAGAGATATTCTCATGATCCCATGAACCCTATTTAAATCCGCCTTCCTTCTCAGCACATTATCCAGGTTCTACTGTGCCTTCCGCCTCAGTTTTCCTAGAGTTCCTCGTATTCCTTGATCACGTATCTTCTGACCCTTCGACCCGGATTGTGCCAACGACTACGCCACCTTCTTCAACCCTTCGACCCGGATTGTGCCAACGACTACGCCACCTTCTTCAACCCTTCGACCCGGATTGTGCCACCGACTACGCTGCCCTCTTCAACCCTTCGACCCGGATTGTGCCACCGACTACGCTGCCTTCTTCACCCTTCGACCCGGATTGTGCCACCGACTACGCTGCCTTCTTTAACCCTTCGACCCGGATTGTACCACCGACTACGCTACCTTCTTCAACCTTCGACCCAGATTGTGCCACCGACTACGCTGCCTTCTTCAACCTTCGACCCGGATTGTGCCAACGACTACGCCACCTTCTTCAACCCTTCGACCCGGATTGTGCCACCTACCTACGCCGCCTTCTACACTCTTCGACCCGATTGTACCATCGACCACGCCATCATCCTCGTTATTATCCGTTGTTCTTCCTGGACTTTGTTTTACGAATTCCACTCCAACCTTATTGACTGTATTATTTTCTGGACTTCAACTACTATTTAATGGTTCACTAAAAGATTACTTTACTCTCCACGCCTCCTGATTTCCTTATCCATAGCTTGCCATTGGGTTCCATACACACACTTCACCGGGGATCCAAACCTGCATTACAGGATTTCCATTCCGGAAGCTTTTCAAGTGATTTTCAGCATTTACCGGGTATCCTCTCCGGCGATCGGGTTTCCTTCCCGAACACTTTCCAAGGGATCTTCATCTCTGAACTGGGTATCCTCTCTCTGTTTAGTTTCAAGTGAAATTTCTCCTGCTGCTGCACCTGCTGCTGTCGAGTACTCATAGCCTTTGGTTCTTTCCAATCACAGTCACGCTCAAGGCGTGTCTGCTGTGCTGTTCCTTTGCCGCCAGATCTGCTCTCTGTTTTCCTCTGGGAAACTTCTTCTTTGCCTTTTTGGTGGCCATGGCAATGGATAACACCAACTGCGGACGGTTTCCATACTGCATCCAGTAAATTCAATATTTCAAGGGCATATTTGACTTGTTTGCCTGCAGATGTTAGGAGGCCACGTTCTTTATAGAGTGCTCCGTGAGCATGAATTGTCATAAAACATACTTGGAATCAGTGTACTGTATATGTTCACTCTTTTGTTTTCAGATAGTTCTAGACCTCTGGTAAGGGCAATAATTTCAGCCAGTTGAGCTGATGTGCCATTGGGCAGTGGTTTAGCTTCGATTGTTTCGTCAAGAGTGACTACTGCGTACCCAGCAAATCTCTTTCCATTTTCTACAAAACTGCTTCCATCAGTGAAACAATTGCATGTCATATTTGTCTAGGGGTACGTCTTTGAGTCAGGTCTGCTGCTATATACTTCATCCATTACTTGGAGGCATTCATGTTCTCGGTCTTCTGAAGCATCTGGAAGCAAAGTAGCAGGGTTCAATGTGGAGTTAGTTCCAAGTGAACTCTTGGGTTTTACACAGCATAGCTTGGTACTTGGTCATTCTTGCATTGCTGAACCAGTAATTGCCTTTATAGTCTAGAAGAGTCTGGACTGCATGAGGGACTTTCACAATGAGATCTTGGCCTAGTGTGAGCTTGTCTGCTTCTGCAACCAGGAGGACAGTGGCTTTAAGCAACAAAGTCCTTTAATTGGGTGACAGCCTCAGTCAGTTTTTCTTCGCCCCAAATGAATAGGTCAGGCTCTGCACCTTTTGGTGACTTGGTACAGGAGGCCGGCAATGATGGCAGAGTTGGGGATCCACAGGCGACAGAAGCCTGCAGCTCCCAAGAATTCTCTTACTTGTGACGGAGTCTGTGGTTGAGGACACAGCAGACTGGTTCTTTGCGTTCTGGATTGCACGCTTGGTACCTGTAAGTTGAAAGCCTAGGTATTTCACACTGCGTTTGGCAGATTTGGGCCTTTCTTTTAGAAACTTTGTAGCCTGCCTTGCATAAGATACTTAACAGTTCTTTTGTGGCATTGAAAACAATCTTCTTGAGTTGGTGGAGCAAGCATGAGATCATCAACATACTGCAATAGGGTAGCTTTGTCTGGCTGAAAGTGAAAGGCAGATAAGTCTTTGTTCAGCGCTCTCCCGAGGATAGCAAACCTTGAGGGAGGCATGTCACTTAATATTGGAGCCATTCTGGGCATTTTCTCACTGAAGGCAAACAATGGCTGACTCGCTGGAGCCGAGCGGATACAGAAGAACGCATCTTCTAAATTAAGTGTAGAATTCTGTGTTGACGGGTATCAGAGCTAGGAGATTATACACTCAATTGGGCCGAATCCGTATAAAGTCACTGTGGCAGAATTAAGTGCTCTTAAATCCTGGAAAGGTCAGTACCCTTGGGTATTCTCTTTCTGCACTGGCAGTAGCGGAGTATTCATGAAAACACACAAAACTTTAGAAAATCGCACTTTAAACAGGTGTTCAAGGTGACTTGGATGTGTTGCCTAGCTTTTTTGTTGGGATGTGGTAAATACTTCATTTTATAACACGTTTCTCTCTTCTCATCATCAACTCCTGTAAGGAGCGTCGCCGCCGGCGTAATAAAAAACCAGTGCTGGCTCATGTAAGCTTTCAGGAGTAATTACCAAG